>JABEYC010000422.1:0-41501 GCA_013266195.1 Fusarium zealandicum
CTCCTTGATCTTGACCATCAGCCCCTTGAGCTCGCTCGCCTTGTACTCGCCCAGCACTTCTTGCACGTGCCGCTGGAGATACGCCAGCAGCGCGCACACGGCTGCGCGTCCTAGGCCTCGGCCGCGGTGCGACGGCGAGGCGATCATGACGTCTACCTCGCCTGTGCACCAGCCTTGCTCGTCGGCTGCTTCGTCGTCGGCTTCGAAAGGGTACAGGAAGAAGTTGATGTCGCCGCGCATGAGGGCGTCTGCATCTTCTTTGCCGGCCTTGATAACCGGAGTATCTTGGGGGAGTGGTGCGCAGACGATAAAGGTGAGCTTGTCGGAGGATGTGCGCCAGGACTGCTGGTTTTCGTATTCTTCCTCTAGGGTCATGGGCTCTGATGCTGTGGCTTCTTGGATAGCCTATAGTGATATATCAGTCAAAAGATGAGTCTATCGTATACACTGAGCTATGGGAAGCTCACAGGGTCTTGCATCCATGCGTGGTATTGCCTCACATGGTGTGCCTCATAAGGGACCAGCAAGACGCCGCGAGTTGAGATGGCTGCAAGGAGTTAGTCCGATTTATTCAAAAGAAAAATATTAGAGGAAACGTGAGACTTTCCAGTTGTTTCGTTGATTCTCATCTTTGAGTTGACGATTGTGTGTTGAGAGGTTTAACATGAGCAGTCGAGACTTCATTGGAGAAAAATCGGATGGTCAAGATGGGGCATTCGCAAAACCACATATATGAGAACCTCAGTCAAGAACGTGGCTCGAGGTTGAATAACTGGATATTGAAATATCGTACATGTTTTACATTTCTCATTGTACATTACTCTACATCACCAACCTTCAAGCACTCGGTACGCTGTCGAGCCTCCTCGGCCAAAAGAGCTGCCACCCGATTCAACCGGTTCTTCGTCTCGGCCATGTCTGGCACTGTCTCAGCAAGTCCCACCAAAGCCTCATAGTCCGCCAGCTCGACACCAGGTACAGGGGGAAACAGACTCTCCCATACCATATTCGGCCTCGCCTCCTCTGTACCTGTGAGCGGTGGCACGCCGTACTCGAGATCCGCACCCTGTACAGCAAATTCGATCGTTCGTCTCTCCGGCTTGACGGCGAGGCGGTCGAGCAGATCGGCTGCCTTTGTGGGCATCACGGGCTGGAACAGGATGCCTGCGATGCGTAGGGCTTCGGCGCAGCGGTAGATGATCCAGTTGACATGGAGGCGAGCCTCTGGCTGTTTTTGCTTGATAATCCTCCAAGGGGCGGTATCGCTGAGGAAACGGTTCGTCTGTCATGGTGTCAGTTGATCAGAATGCTACTCAAACAAGACAATAAAAGCGGCTCACCTCTCTTAGGAGCTCAAACAGCTCCCGGACAGCACCGGTTATGTTGCTCTTATCCATCTCCTCGCAGATGACCTTGGGTGAATTCTTGAGCCTCGATTCCAGACTCAACAACTCGCTCAGTTCAGATTCCTGCGGCTCAAGCCCAGCGAGGTTGTCAAATTTGCCATTTCTAGCATACTCGACGGCCTCGAGCGTTGACCATCTGCCAGACTTGTTGCGAGAGAGCCGTTGGAACAAGTTACCAACGTTTGCCTGAAGTTCCTTCTCGTACGCTGCAATGATGTTTTCGTTTGAGTAGCTCATGTCGTGCTTGAAACTGCCATATCGCATGAGAAAGTACCGCAAAGGGTCCAGCTCCCAGCGGTTTACGGCGAAGAAGGGGTTGACGACGTTTCCGAGCGACTTTGACATCTTACGCTTCGACATTGTCCAGTGTTTGTGGCACAAGATCTTTTTGGGCAGCGGAAGACCGGTGGCCATGAGCATGGCGGGCCAGTAGATGGCGTGGAACCGGATTATGTCCTTGCCGACGACGTGGACGTCGGCAGGCCAGATGCCCTTGTCGGCACTCTCGACGTGCCACTTGGAGCCGAAGCCAGCCTTTGTCAGGTAGTTAACGAGCGCGTCGACCCAGACGTAGATGGTGTTGGAGCTGTCCTCGGGGTCCTTGATTCCCCAGCTCAGCCTTGACGCTGGGCGAGTAATCGAGAGGTCCTCGAGGTGGTTCTCGACCCAGTTCCTCACTTCATTCATGGTATGAGCCGGCTGAATCCAGTCGGGGTTCTCGTCGTAGAAGCGAAGCAGCTTCTCCTTGTACTTGGACAGCGGAAAGAACCACGTATCCTCAGATACCCATTCAACCTCATTGCCCGTCTCAACGCTAGCCGTCATCTTTCGTCCCGTCTGCGGCACAACGCTAGACTGGACCAGGTCCTCGGGGTAGAAGCACTCATCGCTGACGCAGTACCAGCCCATGTGCTTCCCCTTGTACAAGCCCAGGCCTTCGGGGGCGCGGGTCTTGAGGAGCAGCCAGAACTGCTCGACGACAGCTTTGTGATCCTCGTCGGTGGTCCGGATGAAGAAGTCGTGCGAGATGTTTGCGAGCTGTGCGAGGTCCCTGAACTTGCCGGCGTTGTTGTCGCAGAACTCCTTGGGCAGCATTCCCTCTTTCGTGGCTGCTTGCTGGATCTTCATGCCGTGTTCGTCGGTGCCGGTGCAGAGGAGGGCCTCCTTGCCTTTGAGCTGCTGCCATCGCTTGAGGACGTCGGCGAGGATCATGGTATAGAGGTGGCCGATATGCGGCGCTACACAGATATTAGCAGGACCCCGAGCTATCATCCTTCGCAACTAACCAGCATTGACGTAAAAGATGGGCGTGGTAACGTAGTATGGCTTTTCCTTTGTCTTGTCCGCCGGCGTCGAGGAGCTATCCGAGCTGCTCCATCGGCATTTGGGCGCCGTATAGACTCGACATCCTGAGCAACCCCAGCTGTACTGTTGAGGGAATCTTGATTGTGCCTGGCGCAGCCCGCGCAGGGATTGGAGTCGGAATGCCCTCATGGTAGTTTGAAGCGCGCAAGACTTCGCACGGCAGTTAAAGTGGGATACTGAGATCGCGTCACTTGAAGCTGAGAGAGCTCCAAAAACTCGCCGATAAGAAACTTGAGGCTGTAGGCTTTACAGTGTGAATTGGCATCTCCGATAACTGTCCTTGTAGATCCATCACAGGCAGCTTTTCGACTGGAGCTTGGTCGGTTCAACTACTTGCGCCAACCACTTGAGCTTCAACAAAACTACAGGCTCAGCTCATTTATGCCCCGAGACAGCTTTTAATACTTCTTTTGGACGTTCAGTCAGCATCATGCCCACACCAGACGCTGATACCGAGGTGCGAGTCTCGAGCGAAGGTACGGACAAGCATCATCCATCCTCAACCATACTGATTGATGTCTCTTGTATGCTAACATTTCCAGCTGCCGAGGTCTTCACCACCAACTACTACCAAGCCGTCAACAACAAATCCGCCCTCCTACCCTTTTATATCAACGCCTCGTCGCGATATCCCATCCCCGCCGACATCTCCATCAACGGCGCCGTCGTCCCGACCCCCGCCGACTACTTGACGCTCCTCGAGGCCCAGGGCACGGGCGTCAGCTACGAGATCGAGTCCTTTGACGCGCATGTCCTGAACCCGCTCTTCACCATGGGCGCGCCCGAGCACGTCTACGACAACGCAAAGACGGAGACCAACGGCGGCCGGATGAGCATTATCGTGACCGTCATGGGCAAAGTGCAGTACGGCAAGGGCAGGGAGGCGCCGCAGAACATGTTCAACGAGACTTTTGTGCTGGTGCCCAACTGGGAATCCATGGTCAAGAACGCGCCCAGGGGGGTCAAGCGGTGGTTGATCATGTCGCAGAACTTTCGCGCCCTGTAGGACTTGGTGTGGAAGGACGGACAGCTATGGGCGAGCGTGGCGCCAGAGGCGGGAAAGGAAAAGCCTGGTGTTTTGAATGATGGGAGCGCAAAGGCCAACGCGATGAGGAAGTCTACTACTGCCAAGGGGGCATGAGACGGACAGGACGAGGGAGGAAGCCGGAACAGCAAGCCCACATAAGATACCCAGCTGACCGGGGCGAGGAAGCTTCATCTGGATTGGGACTCAAATGTCGACTTGGTGGTGCATCAAGTATCATGACAATAGCATAGCATTCATACTTGACATCATGAGCTGCTACCTATCTAGCAACTTAACTTGCATGTTGGATTGAGTACCTCGACCAAACAACAACTTGACCAACACAACACCCCTTGCCTTCTTTGTCTACGTGCACAAAATATCTGTGGTCCGATATCAGCAAACACTGAATAGTACCCAATATTCTTAATATTGTCCCCTATACATGGCGTCGTGGAACAATAGCTTCACTTTGGCGGGGTAGACGCCCAGGCCATGCACCTCCAGCCAGCAAAAAAAGTACCTCCAAGTACACACACACCCCACCAACAATCAATCAATCGTCTCTCTCCAACTCGTCCAACACAGCCATGCCACCCAAGACAAAAGGTAGCTCCAAGGCCCCGAACCCCGAGCCCAAAGGTTGCTTTATCCCAAGCTATATCTCCCATTAGTTCCAGGTATCCTGACACATCCTCACAGCTACCCCCGACTCTCCCCCAGAAACAATCTCCCAGCGCTCCCAGCAGCGCTTCTTCCAGACAAACCCTCTCGAGAAGCGCCGTCAACAGGTCGGCCTCTCGTCTCTCACGCCCGCCGAGAAAAAGACGTTTTCCCACGCCAACCTCATCCTCCCCATCGCCAACCGCCGCGTGCCCCTCTCCAACAAGACCGAGCGTGAGTTCTGGAAGTTCGTCACCAAGGAGGGTCTGCCCGTCCGCCGTCTGCCGAGGGACTACGCCTGGGGAAGGGATCGCTCCGGAAGAGACATCGGCTCGTACTCACCCGACGAGCTAGAGCAGCGCACTCTCAAGCACGCCAAGCTTGCTTCGCTACAAATCCAGCACCGCCAATTCCTCAGGACGAGGGAGCTCAAGGGCCAGGTACCGGACGACGAGATAGACGCCGAGAAGACGAGGAGAAAGGCCATGGCTGCGCTCAAGAGGGATCTCTACGGCGAGGTTACGGGCACGCTGGCCCAGGACCCAGAATGGGACGATGTCGTTCCCATCCCCCAGGATGAGCCCGAGGGTGCTCTCGCGCAGATCGCCTACCCGGACGACTACGCTGAGGGTAAGTCGACCATCTAGATCCAAGATATAGACTCTTCCAAGCGCTGACGTACAAGAATCTTAGCCGTCTCCTACCTCCGCGCCGTCATGGCCGCAGATGAGTGCTCACCTCGCAGCCTGCGCCTCACCGCGCACGTCATCTCCATGAACCCGGCGCACTACACCGTCTGGCTCTTCCGCTTCAAGATCATCTCGGTCCTCGAGCTGAGCGTGCCTGACGAGATCGCCTGGCTCAACGAGGTGGCGCTGGCCAACCTCAAGAACTACCAGATCTGGAACCACCGCCAGCTGCTCATGGACTACTACCACCCGTCCATCGAGGACGACGACGCCACGGTGCGCAAGCTCGCCCGCTCCGAGACGACCTTTATCACCACCATGCTCGCCGAGGATGCAAAGAACTACCACGTCTGGTCCTACCGCCAGTACCTCGTCTCCAAGCTCTCCATGTGGACCATGAGCGAGCTGCTCTCGACGCAGAACCACATCGAGGAGGACGTCCGCAACAACTCGGCCTGGTCGCACCGCTTCTATCTCGTCTTCTCGGACCCAACCTCTTCCACACGCGGTTCAGGCCCTACCGAGGCGGACCCTCGCATCCCGGCCGACACGCTCGACCGCGAGATCAAGTACGCCAAGGACAAGATCGAGCTCGCGCCGCAGAACCAGTCTGCGTGGAACTACCTCTTTGGCGTCCTGGCAAAGGGTGCTCGACCCCTATCTTCTGTCAAGGAGTTTGCAGAGGGCTTCGTCAGCGCGCTCGGTGAGGATGCCGAGGATGTGCGTAGCTCGCATGCGCTGGATTTCCTAGCCAAGATGTACGACGATGAGGAGGACAGGGAAAAGGCTGAGCTTTGCTTGCGGCGGTTGGGTGAGAAGTGGGATCCTGTGCGGGAGGGATATTGGAAGTATCGGGCGACGCTGCTCAAGAGTGGCGGTGCGAAGGAGTAGTTGCTCTGGGAGAGACTTGGTGCAAGAAGCCTGTCGGTGCATTGTCTGGGAGACTCGAGCTGATATCTGATGAATCTACACTGCATCTTATCTACAAGCATCCTGATATATCCTGATGCATCATACGTCGGTCCACTTAGCCTTTAGCGAGTATGCTACTGAAGTAACGAAGAAGAACGTATCGCATTACTAGATTATAACTATAAATATAAACCCAAGGTGACGGACCTATAACTCCAAGCCAAGCGCGTGCTTCCGCCCGCCTTATTCTAGGTTTTCCTTCCAGTTCATGACGGACGTCGCCTAGCTCGTAGCCATATAGTACATTAGAGCGATTCTCTTTCGAACGATTGAAACAGCCATTCAACAGAAAGCCACTTGTTTGTGGCGTGGACTTTAGCGGCTCTCAACGCGCCAAAACTTCCAACCCTCCCTCTCTCCAGTGTCGCCGTGAACACCCACTAGCTTCTCAACGCCCTCAGTACCCTCGGCATTCAAGAACATATCCAGGTCAATTTCCATGCCGCCCGCATCGTCTTCATCAGTGCCATTCTTGAGGACGGCAGGCCAGAGCACACCAACACCGTCGCCGCCCAGGGTCGTCTCGAACTTGGCATAGTTCTCATTCTCGAGCTGTTGTTCAAGCTTGCGTAGTTTCTCTTCGGATGCATCCGGTTGGAGCAGGGTGATGGAGCAGCCACCGCCGCCGGCACCAGTGAGCTTCGTCCAGCCAATGTCCTCGTGGTCCACCAACTCCCGCACTCGTTCTAGGCGAGGGTGGGAGACGCCTAGCGATACCAGCAGCCCGTGGTTGATGGTCATCAGCTGGCCCACCTTGGCGAGGTCCTCATTTGATTCATTGTCAAAGTCGGGATCCTGAATAACATCAGCCGCGGCGTTGGTCACCTTATCCATGGCGTCCAAGATTGAGCCCACGAGCTTGGGGTGAGTTTGCTTGAGCTTCGCTACCTTGGCTACCTCGTACGCAGTTGACTTGGCCTGCCTTGTGTCTACCAGTAAAAGGGGTAACTCGGGGAAGTCCCATAACGGTCGAACAGAAGGAGGCTTGGAGTAGTCGGTGCGCTGGAACACCACGGCCTTGCCCTGCGTTGCAACGGTATTGTCCACGCCTGAGGGGTTGCCGTGGATGCACATCTCCGCCACGAAAGCCCATCGGTTGATTCTCTCCACCTGGAGTCGGGCCTCATCTGGGGGCTGATCTGGGTGCGGGCCTGACAAGGTGCGTAGCTGTAGCAGAAGTGCTGACGACAGGCACACTGAAACGGATGCGCTGCTGCCCAAGCCGGCACTGATAGGTATCGTGGATCGTAAAGTGTACAGACAGGCGGGGAAGGAAGGCCATCCTAAACAGAGGAAAAGGTAGAGAAAGGCGGATGCCGAGCTGCGGTGCACTTTGCGGATTTCTTCTGGCCGATCGGGGGAGACAACGGCGATGTGTGGTTGTAAAGCGGCGACGAGATCGGGGTCGAGTTCGGTGACGAGAGAGTAGTATGACTTTTTCTTGGAAGGCTGTTGGAACGTCTCCCATGGTAGTTCGTCAATGTTCCAGGTCTGGACCAGATCGACATCTGGGAATCGTAAGGAGACGGTTCGCTTCGACTTGGATAAGGTGGTGACGTGGAGGTACGACCGCAGCGAAATGGCTGCAGCTATAGCTGGCTATGCGCCAATGGCAATGTAAGCAAGCAATTGGAGCTGTTGAAGCGGATTTCCTACCTTGCCGTGAACCACAGAATGTTCGCCAAAGACAATGACCTTTCCTGGGGCAGATACCATGAAAGGAGGTGCCATGGGGCTCGACATCTTGCGGTTCAACTTCAAGCGGTGGACGCCATTCCCAAGGCCATTCGAGTCGCCAGAGGTCTCCGATCCGGAATCGGAGCCATTGGCCACGGAGTGGGTCCCATTGACGCCGTTGACCATGACTGAGGGCATCGGGACGTAATTGAGAGAGCCTCACGTCCTAAATCGTGGTGTTGAATCGCAAACTTCAAGGTGCGGATGAGCGTGGATGCACCTTGTCGATGTGGGCAGCTTGGTGTCTGTGCGGTGCGGCGGGCTTCTTCCTGGAAAAGGTAAGGTACTTTGCTACAAGGTTTGGATCGTGTCTTGAAGCGGGTACAGATGAAGCAAATGGAGGCCAAGAGTTGTCGAGATTGAGGTGTCACGGGGGAAAAGGAGTTGTAGATTGCCCTTGGTCGGGTAATTTAGAGGTTGTCGCGTTGTCGTCAGGGGGTGGGAGAAAAGTGAACAAAGAGACAGGAGCGGGGGTGTAATAAGTCAAGGCAGGTTGCGGAAGGAAATAGGACTCGGATATGGAGACGGAGACGAGTACGGGCAACAACGGACTTGCACTCCCAACAAATGCAAGCCAGAAACACGATCGCGAATGGACGGGTAATTTGGGCAGTCTGGATCGTAGCGTCACGGCAGGAGCGTTAGTTGGAACTTGCAGCCCGTCGGAAACAATGTTATCCAGGGCAAAGTGTAATGCGTAATGTGTAATGCGAATTCCCCGCACTTTCCACAGCGGCTTATCCCTGGATCACCGTACCTGCCTCTTGACACACACTTGTCAGAACGTCAATGATACAAGTGTAATGCGAGGGGACGGTGGCTACCAGAATAGGCAAGGGCTCGGATGCGAGTGCCCGATGATGCAGGTGTATGTTGGATCGTGGTTGCCAACGCCCAGAGAATGGAAGGGAAGGGGCTTTGACAGAAAGGGACTAATAGGAGAGCTTGGGCTTACCGATCTTGTAGTAATAATTTGGCAGATATCGACGGAGGAGTGGGAGAATAGGGGAGGTTTACAGCGTCGTTAGGTTGCGTGTTGTTAATGATAGCCCGCCAATTGGAAGAAATAATTATAAAAGGCGGTCTAGGGACTTAAGCCTTGTGTCTTGGGGTTTTAGGGGGATCTCCAACCACGAAGAAGCAAGCAAGCAGCAGCAAGCATTCCAAGGCTTGGAGTTGGCCACACCCGGATGCTTATTCCCTGCTGGCACGTCCGCTTTTTGCGTATTCAGGGGCTCGGATGCGGAACCCAAGAGGGGACGACGCAACACACAAAGAAGCAAGCAATAAGTTATGGAGCACAGAGCGGGCAGTGTAATGCTTTAACAGAGGAAGACGGGGAGTCCCGCTTGAAACCAGCAACTGGAGGAGAAGCTAAATAAGATAGTATTATCTTGCGAAAAATTAGAAGGCGCGTGATGAATGACGATGACAGGACAATGCCAGACAAGCAGAGCGTGTGACAACCTCTTGTGGTTGCTGCGCAGCCTGAACCTGTTCCAGCTGGAGAGATCCTGGTTGGTTGGTCTTTTACAAGGGGATCCTGGAAAGCCTCTGTAAATCCGGTATTTGTCCTCCGGGCAGTTTGAGGCGCAACGACAAGACAAAAGAAGGCGCATGTATATCATGATTCGTAATAAAAGCTGGCTCGGCAATTGCATACGTCGTAGAGGAGGCGTACTCAGCTTGGGGATGACGACAGGAAATATGCTGGTGCCTGCAGATTGCAACAAAAGGGTGTACTACCTACGTAGTCCACGCCAAGTTCTTACTGGGTGAAGCAGTGACAACACCCTCATCCAGATACTCGGTTCCCTTTCACCTCAACATCTTGCATTCGTTTTCGATATCGTCGTATTCGTATCGCTTTGCGAAATCCATCACAGCTCGGCCTTGCATAATGTCTGCACCTATGGCCTCTGCCTGGAAGGTCATCCCAACCTTTAAGTCGCAATCGATAGAGAGAACCATTCACTTCTATGTCGATATCCTCGGCTTTAACCTAGCCAGCGTCAAGCCAGAGGACGAACCCCCAGCTCAATACACGTTCTGCTCCATCTTTGCCGGCGACAAAGCTGCTGCCAACCTGTACTTCTTCAAGCCCAGCGGCGATACTCTTACGCCGAGCTCAGCTTACATCGCCTTGGGCACCACGCAGCTTGATTTGCTTTACGAATCCCTCAAGGTTCGAAATGATGTCGAGATTGTAGAGGAGATTCAGGATCAGCCATGGGGGTACAGGCAGTTTGCTATCAACGACCCAGATGGAAATACGTTGACCTTTTTCAAGTTTTTGGAGGGAGGAAACCCAGGAGAGGAGTAGGGCTAAGTTGACTGCGACTTCAAGAACTATTTCTCGCGCCTGACGATCTATGTCCTATCTCTCGTGGTAGCGACGTCAAGCTGAATGCACCACAATCCTTGCAGGGTCTGGAGGCACGCAACGAACCCCACACAACAAGACGCCTCAGCCATTGTCAATGGAGCCGCGCTCTATCTCTTGAGTATCTCTTTTGAGGCTCAAGGCTTCGAGGCTTACGAATAAGACGCTTAACCCTCCAGGATGATAGCGAACACTGTTTTACAGATGGGGCATCGTCAAGGCAGTATCACCCAGGCGTAATCACCCCGCATCAACGTCACGTTGCGATGCCTGGTCAACAGTGTATACTCCCAACAGCGAAGCTAAAACGAACCCTCATCGCATCGATATCAACCGATCAGACTCAAGTCCTAACTTAGAACTCACCATGTCCGTTACCGAGTGCGCCATTTGCCCACTAGAGGAAGGATACGATGAGGATAAGTTCCTCAACCTTCTCAAGGAGGCCCAGCATGAGCAGAACCGATGGATCCGGAAACACCAACCGCATCTTCTCGAGGGCAGGCCATACGAAAACCTGAGCAGCTTTTCCATACAAAAGTCCAGTCCGCCGTTGCTCCTCATCACCGCACCCTGGGACTCGCCCGAGGGCCACGCCGAATGGATCGCATCTGATGAGAACAAGGTCGTCATGGGCCAGCTCTCTAGTTACTTCGCCGAGAACTCTCACATGGTTTTCTACCATCTGGATCATGCAGGTGGTGAAGACGACCTGCGAGGCGACATCTTCGCGCAGGGACCGTTTAACTTGTGGCGGTTAACGGTAAAGCCTGATCACAAAGACAAGCTTCAGGAACTCTTTCGCAACGTCGAGAGCCATGGCAGCACCACAGAACCTAGCAAGAGGATCTGGGGAGGATGGAGGATTGGCGACAAAAAATTGGCCGACGAGCAAAACGGGGGTTCAGAAGAGCGGGGAACAGAACAGGACCCCGAAGTGGTCGTCTTTTGGACTCGAGATGTAAAGTACGACGTGGGCGGTCGATTGAGCCAAGTCCACGATCCCATGGTTTTCCGCTATGAGTGGCAGCCTCTCCTGTAGTGAGCATCTCCCAAGCAGATCTTGAGCATCACGAAAACCAGGAACGCCAGTTGGTGCTTCGAAACTCGAATCGTTCTTTTTTACTTTTTGACTCTATCCGAGTATCCTCCTTTCAGAGCACATGAAATGCAAGGTATCCCAAGACGCCCATTCGTGCATGTGAATCCTCCAACCCCTAAAACAGCCCGTTGCAAACCACCATCTTAAGTGGACTTCTTGGTCTTCTTGGAGACGTCGGTGAGTTGCAGGTCTAGGGCATAAGAGTCAGTACACATGTCCGAGGGGAGGTTTTCGTCACGAGAGGAGAATCGGCGACGGGAGGGAGCGCATACTGGGGGGAAGGCTCTGCTTAAGCTTCTCGGCCTTGTCGGAGTCCTTGAGCACCAGGGTGTAGAGGTGCTTCTGGCAGCGGACCTTGAACTTGACGTTGTTGGACTGCTTGTTCTTCTTGATCCGCGCGGCTATAGCAACAATCGTTAGAATCTGATTTTCTCAATCCGTCCGGGTTCGTTCGCCATCGTATTGCCAGGCACCTTTGCCGTGCAGCGGGGGAGGGTGTTTTCGTCAAAACGTACAGGAAGCGTCCTTCCGACGGCAGATCTCGATGAACTACGAGGAATCAAGTCAGCATTTCAATAAACCAGATAGCTCAGGAGCTTCATCGTTCGCACCTTCTTGATATCAGCGACCTCCTTAGGCATTTTGGCGGTGGTTCAATGGGACGTTCTTGAACAGGGACTTGTCGAAGGCTCAGGATGTGCGATTTCAAACAGATTTTGGGAGGAATTATTTTTGTGCGTCGCTTTTCGCGGGGGGCCGTCGAAATGCGCACGGGCCACATCCAGCCGCGGGCGGGTACAGGCTCGGGAAAGCTGGGCGCCGATCCACCGAGCGTGGCGCGACTGCTCTCGACATGGGAGGCGTCATCAGCCAAGGTGTGGCGCCGAGGCCAGGCAAGCCAGTGGGAGTAACCAGGTTTGAATGGCATATGATGAACGAAACGGACACCTTTCACTGCGATAGATGATATTCGACCAGCTGTTCAAGTCTATCCTTTTCATTCTCCGAAACCTCTGTCGTATAAAACGAGAGTATTTCGTGTTCTGCTCACCATCTTACCTTTTCATCAGTGGAACGACGCATCTCCATCAATACTACGTTCAACCTTCACGATGCCTACCCGTCTCGACGATATGATGAAGTCAAAGGTATGAAACCAGCTCCATATCCAAAGAAACTACAGTTTTTCACCATCAGGATACCCGCTAACCGTCTCAAGAGCATTGTCCTCTGTTAGTATCCCCATCTACAGGGTAACCCGAGTGAAAAGTAAACTGACCCTGTTTAGTCTTTGGCGGCATCGTCTCCATGGCAGCAGCGTACACCATCTGGGGGAATGATGGGAAAGGAATGTTTCCTCCCGAGTCGGACCCCACTGGTGAGCCGGAGACTTGGTCACGAGAAGAGCTGCGGAGATGGTTGGCAGCGGTAAGAAGCCTGATGAGTTATTGAGACTAAACATACACTGACTGGGTGCGAGCTTGTAGAGACATTTGTGCCCAGATGACAAGGCCACGAAAAAGGAGCTTCTAGAGAGGGTGCAAGCAAACATGAGAATTCCCAGGAAGTGAAGGATGCTAAATTAAGGGTTTCCGGTGTCTTGTTTGGCTGGTTCGTTGTATGCTTTTGTCGAATGTTTGTTTTTCGCAGAGTTGAATCCTTGTTGTTTGGGTTGGGATACAGTTTAGATGCTCAAAACCTAACGTTAAAGTTCCAATGAAGCGTAAGGTTATAAAAAAAAAAAAACTCTATAATAATCGTCCTCAATAAGGTAGCACCATAAGCATCTTCTTGTACATGATCACCTCAAAGCTGTAGAGTCATAGATGTCAAACAACGCCGCATGCATACCTACCTGACAGCCCAGTGGATCTTATCAAGTGTACCTAATCCCCAGCCACAAGGACGCCCAAGTCTCATGTACCTCTCAACCCAACCACTCAACAACCTGTTAGTCGTCTCATATCTCTGCACGTGCCACCAAGAAGCCGCTGTCTCGCAGTCCCGTACCACTCAACTTTGATCCTTCGTCGCAGCCTACTTCAACACTCACGTTACTCGGGGAGAGGTTTTACTATTGATTGTGCGAGCCTCGACTCTTGCGACAATGTCTTTTTCCTGATACATTCTCCTTGACTGTTTCGTCCTCCGCTACCCCAGAACCCTTACACTCGGAATCGAGAACTTTGCGACACAGGCGCTTCTTCATGTCTGCGACGTCATATCTACCACCTAGATAATGGCCTTCCTCGAGGATCCGCGCCTGCGCCAACGCTGGAATCAGATCGCCCACGATGCCGAGACGGCGACAGAAAATGCAGCCGCAGGGATCTGGTCTTTTCAGCACCATTATATCAACCCGTGTTTCTCCTCCATCACCAATTCCTTTGAGCAATGCACAACCGTGTGTCTCGGAGACCCCGAAGATCGCCTGCGCAGACGGAGGGAGCGCCAACGCTCGATGGACGGGGCCGAGTACAATTTCGACTTTTACGATGATTGGTATGAGGAGGAACAAGGTGGAAGCCTGTTCGGCGCCTGGGGCAATGAGGACTGGGACAGACTGCTGGCTGGAACCGGCAGCCAAAAAAAGCACACTGGTGGAGAGACGACAGAACAACCGCGGAGGAAGCGAGGCATGAGTTACGGTACTCGAAGCGGACGCCGAAAACCCAGCGTCACAGACGACCCGACCGTTATCCCCAGCACCCAACCGATTGGGTTCCTGAGCAAGCTGCCCTGGAAGATGGGCGGCACTCTACGATACAAACCTAGCGCAGCAGATCTACAAGAACACCCGCAACGACACGGCGAAGGCGAATCAGAACCGTTGCTGCGCTCCGATGATGAGTCCGACTTTGGCGATTTGCCCGTAACTAGGAAACGAAGCGGGACGACAGGATCGGGCGACACATCAGACTCATTTCGGTCACGTGGAGACCTATTCCCAAGCGACGGCGAGGGAGAAGAAGACGCAATTCCACTCGATGATGAGATAACATATGATATGCTAAGGAAGGATGACAGAAGCAGCGGTCGAAGCGCGAGGACGAGCAGTAAAGGCAAGCGACCAGCGAGTAGGTTGGCCGGCTCAAGGACTGTGTCAAGGACAACACTAGGATCGGTTGCCTCGAGGGACTCGTTGCGGATGGGCCGTCGATCAATGTCCATTCCGGTCACTTCTGATGTGGAGGATGTACCGTATCTGCATGACCTGCAACGAGAGGAGCATATGCTCCGAAAGGCTGAAGATGAAGAGCTGGCGAGAAAGAAGCAAGCCGCAGCACAGCTCGCGGCAGAGAAGGGACTTGCAGGCACAAGCCCGGGAATGCAGTCGGTACCCGAAACCAAACCCGAAGTGGCAGAGGATGAGGTCTATGAAGGCCTCTCCCTCAAAAACATCTCAAGGCAGTCTATCGAGGAAGACAGCCATGGGCTACATATGTCCAAGCGAGACAATGGAGGAAGGTCGGCAAGGGATTCTCAATTACCACTAAGTGGCACAAAGTCACCGGAGAAGACCCCCTTCGTTCCGGCGCGTTTACCAAGTTTTGATTGAGTAGGACTGACATGATACGGGGGGTTGATGAACGTGGTGATGGCACAGAGCGGCCTTTACCATGATGATTTGAAGAATGATACCAACTTAAGCGAAGCATGAGGACAGGACAGACGATGCCATGGATGTTCGGCGTCAACAGCATAAGAAGGAAGATCGGATGCAGTTAGTAATAGGACTAACCAGTCTAGCTTTATCGGCAACTCTCTACGTATTATGTTATATCCGTTTTGCTGCTGGCTCGACAAGTGACACATGGCAGGCATTCGGCCTGCCTGATCCCCCAAAGAGGAAATGCCTCGGACTTGAGCGTGCAGTTTCCCCGCAAAACGGCGTCCCCCATGCCGAGCCACGGGTCGGCCCCTTGATCTTTAAAAGGCAGGACCCCACCGTGAGTTGGATTGTTGGATATGTTAACTATCATGGGAGCGTATTGATCCGAGATTTTGTTTGCATTTACATCATTGGCTTTTGTTGTCCTTACTCCACGACACCAGTTTGTTGGCACAGCTAGACCAGGGTTTGGCTACCACAGCAGCTTCCACTTACACCACCACTCACATCGTCCATCACCTTCACCATGACGAAACCCGGCCCCATTAACACACCTCTCACCTCCCTGCTGGGAATACAGCACCCGATTGTCCTCGCCGGCATGGCCCGGACATCCGGTGGCCGTCTCGCCGCCGCCGTCTCCAACGCCGGCGGGCTCGGCGTCATCGGCGGCTTCCAGTACACGCCCGACCAGCTCCGCGAGATCATTGCCGAGATGAAGGAGAACTTCTCACAGCCCGATCTACCCTTTGGTGTCGACCTTGCGCTGCCTCAGGTTGGTGGCAATGCGCGCAAGACGAACCATGACTATACGGGCGGCAAGCTGGATGAGCTGGTGGACATTATTATTGAGAGTGGCGCGAAGCTGTTTGTCAGTGCCGTGGGTGTGCCGCCCCCGGAGGTGATTAAGAGGTTTCATGACAAGGGGATTTTGGTGATGAACATGGTTGGACATCCAAAGCATGCGGTAGGTCATAATTTCTGCTAGATATGGTTCTTATTCACTGACGCATCTTTGCAGGTGAAAGCACTCGACTTGGGAGTAGACATGGTCTGCGCCCAAGGCGGCGAGGGAGGAGGTCACACAGGAAACGTCGCAAACTCGGTCCTCATCCCCGCCGTCGCCGACGTAGCGTCCAAGTACTACCCTCCTCTGCTCAAGGGCCTCCCCGCGCTCGTCCTCGCAGCGGGCGGCATCTCGTCCGGCCGCAGCCTGGCGAGCTCACTGATGCAGGGCGCGGCGGGCGTCTGGGTAGGCACGCGGTTCGTGGCCTCTGCCGAGGCGGGCTGCAGCGAGGAGCACAAGCGCGAGGTGGTGTCGTGCGGCTTCGACGGCACGGAGCGCACGCTCGTGGTGTCTGGCCGGCCGCTGAGGATGAAGACCAACGAGTACATCCGCAAGTGGCACGCGCAGCCGGAAAAGATCAAGAAGCTGTGCGACGAGGGCGTGGTGCCGATCGAGCATGACTTTGACGAGGGGGTGGATGAGATTGAGGTGCCGTATCTCATGGGGCAGGTTGCGGGTGCGATATCGAGTGTGCAGCCGGCGGGGGAGATTGTGGATGACATGGTCAAGGAGGCGGTGGATATGTTGAAGCTGGGGGGAACATATTTGACGGCCAAGAGTCGGCTGTGATCTGGATGTGAGGATAATGATGCTTGGTTGAGTGAGGAACTTGACCTGGCTCATTGATGTAGTTGTGTATTAGCAAATTGTTCTACGAAAATAGTATTCCATGAATACCTGCAGTTAGTTATTATTGGACTCGGGATTCAGTCAATCCTTCGTCCGAAGCAACTTGTTTGTGACCGCTTGACTTGAGGGTATCGTCTGCCTGCAGCATGAGCATAGCATCAATCACTCAAGACAGTTTCTTAATGCCATGCTTCGTTTTAGGAAAATACATTCAAGTTAGGCCTATCGCCTATTGTCGTTGATCGCTTAGTGTCGACGCCCATGCGCAAACTGCTGGCACAGTTCAGTGACAAACTGCTTCTCTGAAACCGCCTCTCGCTACACTCACAGACCTCTGTCTTTATTACTCCTCTTCACTGCATTTCAGAGGAACTAGAATAGCTATATATAGCCTGCTCAACTCGCGTTTCTTATAATAGCTCGACCATCCATCACTTGGCCTATCGCAGGCTTCTCCTGAGATAGACTCCAAGAGTTCAGCCTGGTTTCTTTACATTCCTTTCTTCAGTCGTACTTATACTCGGCTGCTATTTAACCTTTACAACCCTCATTTTCTTCCACATATAAATCCAATACGTTGTTTCTTTCTTGAAACTACTCAGACTAGCACTCTGTCTCTTTTCACGATCACGTTACAACTCGCTAGGACAAACAATCGACAACCTGTTCTGCGTTACTTCAGCCCTTCCTTCACTCGAGATGTCAGCCATTGGTACAGAAAAATCAGACTGGTCCATTCAGCCGGGGTTGTTCTTGGAGAGAAACCTCCAGCATATTCCGTCCTTTCGCTGTGGACGACTGCGGGCTCAAGCCCCTGAAGGGTTGAATAGGATCTTACCAGTATTGCAAGCTCAGTCCTCTTCGAAGCGTGCAAAGGAACAGAAACCCGACTATGTCCTTGTTGCCCTGGACTTTGAGCATCTCTGCATGAACAAAACCGGGAGATATGCTGACGGAACTCAATACCGCTATCACCCCATCACTGAAGCTGGCGTCGCGTACTTGGATGTGCGAGATATTATGTATAAACGAGGTCGAAGAGCCATTCCCGGTGATCGTGGATCGTCCTGGTTCAAACTGATGACGCCTCTTCATTACATCGTGGAGGAGTACAAAGATCACTGGGGACATCTTTGCCGATCAGATTGGCTACATGTAGAGCCCTACTTGTTCGCCTTTGGAAAGTCAAAAATGGTCAAGGAGGCAGATCTAGCGTATCGGCTCTACCGGTTCTTTTTGGCACTCGGGAGGCTGAATCGACGCAAAGATGAGATTGAGCACGACCGTCTTCGACAAGTCATCTTCCTCACGTTTGACTCAAAGCCTGTGGAAAATAGCCTCAGCAGGTTGGGCCTGGGTTGGCTCGCGGAGTCTAACGTCCAGATATGGGATCTTCAGAAGGACATGCAACTCGAGCTTCGCTTCAACTGGCCCAAGATGCGGTTCGAGTATGTTATGGAGAGCCTAGGGCTACGCTTCCAAGATAATCGCTTTGGGAACTTGTCGCACTGCGCGGGGAACGCGGCTGTCTTTACGATCCAGATCCTGCTAGCTCTGTTCTACAAGGATGAGAAGCAGAGTGCTGCGTTTGCGGCGCGGCGGCCCATGCCTTGGCTGCGTTACACTTGGGTTGGACATGCTCTGGACCAGACCAATATTGCTCCTGGGGATGTGGCTAGAAGGAGGGAGGAGAGTGAGATGAATCGGCACGAGGTGCCGCAGAGGAGGGATGATAATGCGTTTTATTAAGGTGTTGTCTGAGGGTTACCAACAAGTCTCAGCAGGCATAAGAGGTTGTTGATTGAGGGACGAGACTTATTGAAGTAATAATTCAAATTCGTTACGTCTTGTGTCGCCATCAATATTATGCAGCCATAATAGATGCTAGTGAGTGAGTGAGTGAGTTGTCGACAGGTGTAACTCGGAAGCTTGCGATGATTCATGGCCCTACCAGCAAAACAAAAGCTTCGAGACGATATTCTAAGAGGTAAAATACATTATAGGCGACTGTGAATGTTTTAAATAGGGAGATCTCGGGGGAAATCCCTGATATTCTATAGTGTTTGCTCTCGCTAAATGGCGAAACTGGGCGCATGGTCAGTTCAAGCTGTACGACCGTGCTCAAGATAAATACTGTCCCTGACAGGTAAGATATTGGGAAGGAAACTCAGTAATTTCATCATGAAACCTGGGTTTGCCATTGACCTTTTGAGATTCATGGATTAGTGAAGAGCCTTTCTTTGGTGTCTACTAGTACAGTGGGACTGTGCAACATGAAAGAGCCAAGATTCGAGCCTTCTCCATGGTCCAGAGACCCTCCTTCTTGCCCAGGCATGGACTTGGGAAAGTAAGATATCGAGGAAGAGCCTCGGGGAAGGCATAGGCCTCTCAAAACAAGACTCTCATTTGACAAAGGACCAAGTTGGCAATCACAACTCAGCCACCAACAAACTTCAAAGCATCGAAGAACGCATCCATACCCTCCCTTGACGAGCCTGCCTAGAAGCCCACCAACAGACATACAGTTTCGGATCACGCGCATCTCTAAACTTGGAACAACATGGACAATTCGGACCAAAGCTTCGAGGAGCGGAACCTCCAGGATCAAGACTTCCGGAATCGAATTCCCCTTGACCAAGGCCTCCACGGTGGAGAATCCTCCGAGGATAGTTCCTCCAGAGAAGACACCAGCAGGATCAGCCCCGAGTCTTCTTCATCGCTTGACGCGCCGGGCCCTTGGATCAGCAAGGACGACTGGGAGTTTATTGAACGCCTTGGATATCCCGACGTGTTTCACTGGGGCGGCATGCAAGACTGGGCCCAGAGATGTATCAGCACGTACTATGGGTTGGAATCAGACGGTAATGAGATCCGACATAGATTCTTTCGCCCGAGATGTGTCGCTTGCATCGTCCCATGCCTGGGTACAGACTTTTTCCAGATTATCGATGCACCCGTGGTGCTCACTTGCGGCCACATCATGGGCAGAGATTGTTTTCGCAGGGCATATCAAAGATACAAGAATGGAGACGGTCCTAATACCTGTCCGTGGACGGGGCCTCGGGACGTCGACCCCCAAGATTGGTCGCCTGCATGCAATCAACGAATCTTTTACGACTGCGAGCATGAATTTGCCAGTTGGATTGCTTATCCATTGCCCCATGAACGCTATTGGATCGATCCCAGCTTCTTCACCCCCAAAAACGGCTACTTTCCCAATAAATGTCGACTTTGCGAGATTCGAGATCTGTTGTCTGAGTGGACGCAGGAGGCTCGTCGTCATGAGGGGAACAAGGACGTCTGGGTGAGTTGCTCAGGACTTCACGGCCTACCCGAGGGCGAGTTTCTTAGGTGGACAGCCAGAGAAGTATCGGGGTTTGAGCGGGAAAGAGACGCGAACGAAGAATACCTGAGGAACCTGTTTTCGAGGACTCCGAAACCGCTAGCTCGTGAGGGCTATGGCCAGGATCCCCTGACACCGTTTGTAATGTACTGGACCCAATACAGAGATCTAGAGGCGGAATGGTGAGTGAGTCACCAAGGAGATGGGTGTCTGAGAGTTTGGATTGTCAGATGGAATCCCTGTGGTGGCTATTGGGACAGCGGAACGTGTTTATGACTTGGGTGAACTGATGTGTTAAAACACCAAGCGATCCAGCAAACTTACACCAGCGTACGAGAAAGCATTAGACCATAGTTTATAGGCTTCTTTAAATAGCATACAATAGTGCCTCTGAATAGGTATCATGACGCTCTGAAGTAATTGAATGAGAAACCTGCGATAGGAGCTCGGTTGTTGTAGGGTAGGAGCCTTAGCGACACGACCAAGTCTGAGCTTCCTTTGCTTACGTGTGTGACGTGGCTCATCTCTCCCAATGATTCAGACCATGCGCAAAGCCTTGCATAAGGCGGACTAAGTAATCTAAGATAGACATTGGTTCACTCTTGATGTTTGCAGGAGTCAATGCTTAAAGTGGACCGTTTCATGCATTTTCCTCCTCGATTTCGTCCTCTTATCACCACTCACACCTTGACAGACTTTTGACAGACAAAGAGATGCCATGGCTACACCACAACGTCAGCTAGATATGGGAATGCACCATTCCGTCGTGTCTGGTATCTCTGAAAGAGTCAAACACTTTCACGCTCGTCAAGAGCCCTTTCGATTATACCATGGATCGACCAACAGCACGCGTCAGTCGAATCGCTACATCGACAACACTGTCGACACGAGCCAGCTCAACCGTGTCATTGAGATAAACAAGACTCTCAAGACGGCTCTGGTGGAGCCAAACGTTCCGATGGATGCTCTCGTTGACGCGACTCTTCCACATGGCCTCGTTCCCCTGGTCGTCATGGAGTTTCCCGGTATCACAGTCGGAGGTGGATTTTCCGGCACATCCGGCGAGAGCAGCTCTTTTCGATACGGCGCCTTTGACGCGACTATCAACGCCATCGAGATTGTCCTCGCTGATGGAACTGTTAGTCGGGCGTCAAAAACCGATAAGCCGGACCTGTTCTGGGGAGCCGCCTCTGCTTTCGGAACCCTCGGCGTTGTCACTCTGCTGGAGGTGCAGCTCAAAGAGGCAAAGAAGTACGTCGAGTTGAACTATCGGCTCTCAAAGGGACCTGTAGAAACGGTCAAAATCATCAAGCAAGAGTGCAAAAAGAGCGCGAATGACTATGTTGATGGAATCGTCTACTCAAAAGACAGAACCATCATTTGTGTGGGACGTCTTGTCGATGATATCCCCGAGGGAGTTAAACCGAGGCATCTGACCCGCCGTCAAGACAAGTGGTTCTATCTTCACGCCGAAAAGGTCAGCCAAAGTCTTCAACTGGGCACAGCGACGTGTGTTATAGACTACATTCCCCTAAAAGACTACCTCTTCCGGTACGACAGGGGCGGCTTCTGGATGGCCAGATACGCCTTCAAGTACTTCCTCACGCCTTTCAACCGCGTCACCCGGTTCGTCCTCGACTCTCTACTACGGACCCGCGTCATGTACTCGGCCGGCCACAAGAGCGGCCTGATGGACTACTACATGGTCCAGGATGTCGGTGTTTCCTACAAAAGCGTGCCCGAGTTCCAGACCTGGCTGGACAAGCAGTTCGGCATCTACCCGTTGTGGCTGTGCCCGCTGCGCATCCGGCGCGACGACCCGGACTCGGGCCACGGCCTGCACTCGGACTTTTCCAAGCCCGGCACGCCCGACCTGCTCAACTTTGGCGTCTGGGGCCCCGTGCCGGGGACGCGGCGCGATGTCATCGGGAACAACCGGGCGCTCGAGCAAAAGGTACACCAGTGCGGCGGCAAGAAGTGGCTGTACGCACAGGCCTACTACACCGAGGACGAGTTCTGGGCTCGCTACGACCGCGCGTCATATGATGCGCTGAGGGCAAAGTATGGCGCGACCTATCTGCCGAGCGTGTACGACAAGGTCAAGGTGGACATTGAGGGCGATGACAAGACTATGGCTGCGACTGTGCGGACGAATTGGCCGTTTCAGGGTTTGAGAGGTGTGCGGAAGGCGTTGATTGGGGGGGATTATCTGCTGCAGAAGAAGAAGAGTGAGAAGAAGAAGGCTGGTGATATGGCAGACTCTTCGTCGAATAAGTCTGAACAAAGGTGAGCGAGTTCGAACTTGTCAGGATTGGTGTTGATGGTTGAATTTGGTTATTCATTGTTACTTATAATTACTCCTCCTGTATGTATGTGTACATATGTGCTTCTCTCGAGCAGCCTGTCCATGGTAGACAATTTAGTCCTCTGGGCCACCGGCCTCAGTTCATAATCTTATAATCGAACACGGTCCCAGCCCATATTTTCATACAGCCTGTCAGCTTTTCCGGAAGAACATTGAGAGCCTCATTCAGCTCTGAAACCACCCATCGAACCGCCGCCCTTCCTTCCGCTCAACTCGGTCAACGGCTCAACTTCCTTGCCCTTGTATTTCGCTGATCGAGCCGACGGCTGGCCCATGGCGCCAATCTCTGTCGACGACGCTGCCTGCATATCGCTTTCAAAGGTCTTTTCGAGAGACGTTGTTCTTCTGGGGGAGAGCAGATAAACACCTCCGAAAACCACGCCGGCCGCTGCGGCGATGGGCATCCTTTCATGTGTTAGCCTAATGTCGGTGGGTGATGGAGAATCGCGATAGTGTACCAATTGCGCTTGAGAGCTTCAGGGCCGCCGGGATTTGCTGGTGGAGGCTGCTGGCCGCCTGGTCCGCCCAGGTTTCCTTCGGGATGGACGTGGCCCTGGAAGCGGGCTTGAGCCGGCCGGAGGAGTGGGGCCGCTGCGCCGGCGACGGGTCGGATGCGGCAGCGGAGCATCGCAGCCGAGGTTTGGATGAGAGTCATGGTTGCTTGATGTGTTTTGCGTCAATTGAGGATGGAGAGTGAAGCAGGCTTGTATTGCTGGGAGGGAGCTTTGTGTATGCTAATAAGGGGTCGTCTGATCGATGACTTCAGGGCTTTGTTGATGATGTGGAGATGACGTCTGGTGCTGTCACTTTGCCCTTGATCGGATATGGATGTCTTGCCTTCCCCGCGTGAGGCGTCTCGGTAGATGAGCGAGTTGCATCTGGGGTAACTAGAGTGGAGGGTTGAGCCTCATTGCCATTCATTGGACGGGACTAGAACTCCGCTCGGTCTGGGTTTGAGGTTTTGGAAGGATTGTCGCGGATGCAACTCGTTCACATCACAAACCGTTCAAAAAATCGTTTATAATTTTCCAACATTTGGCCGAATGAGCCAGTAGATCCATTCCATAGCGAATATATGCCTTGTCGGCATTTTGCATGGCTCTGCTTCGACTTGGTAAGCCGTGCAGAACGCCTCGCAACGTGCCCTACAGAGTGAATAGCGACTTACAGCAGATCACCCAAAATGGACCGAAAGCAAGGCAAAGAAAAGGAAAGAGATTACTGGGTAACGAGGAAATCTGCACCTATCGCCGGTAGAGTTGAGGAATATCTCGATGTCGGATAAGCATGTAAGTTCATTCTCCATTGACGCATGTAATTATGATATATATATACGACCGTAGCTGAGGTCTTAGGGTCCCTAATCAAGAGGCATCACGAGTGGCATCCAACATGATCTAGCACGACTCCCCCGGGCCAGGGCTAACTTGGAATGGAACCAATAAGGTAGTTGCATGAACATGCAGGTATCACATGACCATGCTTCGCCTCAGAGCCAGATTTCTCAGCTCAAGGCTGGATTTTCCCCTTCACATTTTCCTCTCAGTCATTTACGAGCACGAAGAGGCTTCGAGCTTTGCTCCTCAGCCCTTCATTCATCCGTTGGAATTGTCGGATATCGACGACGCCTTGACAAACACAGGATCACAAGGCTTTGCCTGATCTTGTTCCTCATAGGCCTATACAAAATCACGAAAATGTCCTAGCAAGCGATATAGCTTCGCTTTGGAGCAGTCCAAGGATAACCCGCCATGGCTGAGGTTGTCGGTATCATAGCTGCAACAGGGCAGTTCATTCAACAGGGCCCCAAGCTTTACCAGCTCGTCACGGACCTGCGCGACAAATTGAAAGATTCCCCAGCCGAGCTGATCTCGTGGAGGGAGGATATCCAGACCCTAAATGTCCTGGTTGCCGACTTGGAGAAATACCCGACACTTCAGACCGAGAGCGTGAAAATAACGATAGTGAAATATCGAGCTACCACCGCCGCGCTCGTGCACATCCTCCAGAGCCTCGAATTTTCTCCCAAAGCACCTCTCACGCACAGAACATGGAAGGCCATTGGAGGGTTGAACAGGGAAAAGGAGATCAGCGGGCTCTTCTTGGAGATCGAGCGGATGAAGACTTCATTGATCCTCGCGATCAACACCGTCTCCATGCAAGTTAACAAGCAATTTTGAATGAAACGAGAGCTAATTGTTAAGATAGAGGTCAAGGCGAAGCTACTTTGCGCTCAATGAGCTCAATGAGCGCAACTCTCCATGACATATCCACCTCAAAGGCACCTGGGAGTGAAATGAGCGAAAAGGACCAATGTCTCAAGGACCTTTTTATCGCAGATCCGGTTAGTGATCGCGAATCAATCATCACGAACAAAGCAGCCAAGACAGCGGGAACTTGCGAATGGATACTTACAAAAAGCGAGTACAAGACCTGGGAGCAATCCTATACAAGCTTGCTGTGGATCTCTGGGTCACCAGGCAAAGGCAAGACCTTCATGTCCATTTTCCTGACCCAACACTTGGAGAGATCGGCTATGGGACAGGGAGTGCTCGTGGCATACTTCTTTTGTGACAGCATGGACAAGAGGCGAAGCACTGCTACCAGTGTTCTTCGCGGACTGATGTTTCAACTTATCCAGCAGTCTCGCTCGTTGATTGACCAGGTTTTAACGAAGTGGAAACTGCTACGAGACAAGCTTTTTGAGGACGACTCTTTCGAAGATCTTTGGCTCGTGTTCATGTCAATGCTTCAAAACCTATACAAGCATGAGTTATTCCTCGTCCTTGATGGGATCGACGAGTGCGAAGACGAGTCACTTGTTGTGCTGCTTCGAAAGATCACCTCGATCTACTCAGGCAGTGGCCAGTCAACTCACTTGAAGATTGTGGTCCTGAGTAGACCTCATCCTGCATGCATCAGAGAGAGCTTATGCGGCTTTCCTCACCTACAACTTGATGGAAAATCTGATATACACGTCAGCCGGGACGTCGAAACATTCATATCAGACCGAGTGAGCCACATTGCCAAGTCGAAGAATATTGAGGGCTCTGTGCTTGCCGAACATATCAAGGCAAACTTTTACGAGCGATCTGAGCACACATTCCTCTGGGTCAGCTTCATGTCGCGAGACATTCAGAACACATCACTGGCCGAGATGGAAGAAGCCTTGGAGAGACTTCCTAGGGGCATTGCTGGCATTTATGAGCGGATTTTGGCTGGAATACTACCATCCAATGTAGAGATGGTGTCCCGAATTCTGGAATTAGTCGCTGTCGCACTATTTCCATTAACCGTCGACATGGTAACCGAGCTTTTGAACATTAACCCAACACGCTACTTGTCTGCCGCAGAGGTTTTCAGAAGCTATATCAATTCGTGCGGAAACCTACTAGAAGTTCGACGTTTCGACGTGGTCACCGAAAACCCTATGGAACAGGCTAGATATTTAGTGGACACTGTTCAACTTGTTCACTACAGCGCCAAGGAGTTTTTGTTAAAGACTTGCCAAAAAGAATCGGCTAGGCAGAAACAGCTGAGAATCCGGGAGAAAGAAGGCCACGCGCGGATTGCTGTCTTTTTGATACATCATCTACGCAAAAGCTTGGAGACTTCTCAGATCAAGACTTTATCTTCGACCTCAACAAACGACGCAGACTTGGGTACGGTGCCCTATAGGATCAAAGTTTATGAGCGGCACTCGTGGCTTAGCCACATGAAACTGGCCGGGGAAGAAGCTGTGTCCGCCTTTATCAGGAACAAAGGTTTATTCGGCCGAGACTCTGCACTCAGTGGAAGCTTTTGGAAGCATGTTGCACCAGAGGAACTGGAATCATACGAACCGCCACCTCTTGTTCATTTTTGCTGCCTTACGGGAATGACCAGATTGGTTGAGCATCTTCTGAATCTGGAACAACACGGTGCCGCTGTGAATAGCGAGTGGCCGCAACCAAAGTGGCCGGCAACTCCGCTTGGGCTGGCGTGCATGTCCAATCGCAAAGACATTGTCGCCTTGCTTCTCCATCATGGAGCCGATCCCGCCCTCCGCGACTCTGATGGAGGTTGTTGCATCCATTGGCTACGCCATACGCCAGCGACCGCTGAAGCATGCCCGGTTCTGGATGTGATTTCCTCCTTCGAGAACGGCCACCGCTTTCTACAAGAGGAAGCACGTCTGAATCAACAGCCCACTGTTGGCCTTTTGCATCTAGCTGCCGCTTCAGGGAACAGGGATCTTTGCAAGTATCTGATTGCATGCAGGCACTTCGATGTCGACTCCGTCACGAAGAACGGGTACACTCCCCTCTTCGCAGCCATTGAGCATGGCCACCTGGACATAGCTCGACAGCTCGTTAAAGTCTGGCACGCCAAGACTGATAACCACGACATGCTTCTAAGAGCTGCGTGCTTGGCAAAGCAGCCAGAATTATCATTGCCATTTGTTAAGGAGCTTGGTATCGACTTGAAGCTTGCAGGCAAGCGTGGCAGCATAGATATGATCGGTGAAATGGACAACTCTCCCAAGTTGTTGCAGCAATTAATGTTGCTGGGTGCTGAACCCAATGATTGCGATGAGCAAGGCAGCAACTGGCTTCACTTTCTGGCCCTCGGCAAGCATCAGGGTGCCCCATCCGCCTTGACCCCTGACAACCTGGAGGTCTTGCTTGGAGATGGCCGAGTCAACATTAACCAACCTTGGAGGTCTCTGTTCACACCTCTTCTGAAGCGAATGAGATATAGAAAATACATCTACACCCATTGTTAATAAACCAGGGTATCAATGCCTGCAACAGACAGACCTTTGGCCTTTCCCTCGTGGTTGCGCTGCGGTGATCTGGCACGGCGGGCAATTGTCTGGGTCGTCCGGGGAAAGGGGGGGAAGGATTGCGGGAAGGGGTCAGGTATCAGCAGTTTGTAGAAAATCCCCGGGCCTGTCAGAGCTAAAAGCCGGGCGATGTGCTGATTTACCGGCGGATTTCTGGAAGAATGGTCGATTTCGGCGGTCGCCGGGGCCGGTCATCTGGTGTTTACCCCCAGGGATGTTCTAAACAGGGCTCCCCGGAATCGCCCGAAAGGGTTTGCGACAGGGGGTCTGGAGCTGTCGGGTCACACCACCAGGCGCCAGAGTCGAACTATCAACACGCAACCTCAGAACAAGACCGCACCACGGGCAAAGCACTTCAGATTAGAGAGTATATAATGATTGACATGTCTCACTGCAAGTCTCCTGATTCTTCACTACAATCACAATCACATCTACAATCACAAGCTTCATCTGAGATCTTCTCAACTACCGCAATCTTTGTCTTCAACTACCGACTTTAAGCCACTTACACCAACCACCACCACAACATTCAAAATGGTTGCTACTCCCATGATCAAGGCCGCTGCTGCCCCCAAGTAAGTCACAAAATATACCAACTCGTAGTGACAAGTACTAACATTCTCAGGGTCCTTCCCGTCCTTCTCGTCGTCGGAAGCGTCTCAGTTGTCGGCGGCTACGTGCGATCCCAGCTCCAGAACCAGTCGCGCACTTTCGACCGGTACTTTAGCCAGTACAACAGCCCCCAGAGCGAGGCTGCGCGAGCAAAGACCTTTAACGGCTCTGTTCCCGACCCTCGCGCGAGCGCCTTCAACGTCCTCAGCTGGTAAAAATGTCTCAACAAGGGGACTTTGGATTAATCGGGCGGTGTTTGGGAAGGTTGATACGCTTGGCATAGCGTTGGGTTGGAATATCATCTGTACATATGGGGATTTGAGGGCGCAAATGGAGCAAGCCTCGACATTGAATAATACGACAAATGAACAAACAATACCATTTTAACTAAGCATCATCCGTGAGTACTCTGGCCTATATAGGCTTTCAAGTTGTTTCTCCCCTCATAGCACAAGAAAGAAAGTCACCATATGTTTGCATCTTAGTATCAAGACTACTGACCATAGTAACCGGGTATTGCGCGATAGAAAAGCGAAAGACCGACTTACAAGCCCACAGACTTTCTAAGTACATTACAAGGGAGACCTTGACGATCGACCAGGGTTGGAAGACCAAGCATTTGCTACCAAAAGACGTCGTATTTCAGCCAATGCGCTTCATTGTAACCAGTTTCACAGCATGCAGCCCAGCAAAAGTAGGTCCTGCATCCATGGATATTGAGGTGGATCGCTGCTGTTGGAATGCCTCCCTGTAGGAGCCTTATTCGAATGACAGCCCTTGATGAAATCTTCGACTATGGGGTAGTCCCACCGCCTTTGTTTATGAATCGCGATCCATATATCAAGAATGACTGGCAGTGAGAATGAAGGTATCCGTGATGCTCCTCGCAAGGGCCCCCCACGTGGCCTGGAATAGGCGTGCTCTTCCCTTATAATATCATTCCAAAGCTCCCATCAGCTCGGCGCCGCCCGCCAAATACGTGGCTTAGCATACAAGGACATGAATCACAACTAGCAGAAAGGGAGCAGAGGCTGGGTTGGTGGCTTACTATAAGGTCAGGGTGTTGGACTACTGCCGATGCCACGGTAGCCAACTTCCGTATATTTACGGACATTGGTTTGCATGGGACTGAATGCCAGTATTTTCACGTCGGCTAACAGTTTCTTCTGGGCTTAGTGAGCTAGTTCAAACCTCAAGGATTCAAGTTGTCAGCGGGCATCAGCGGCGTTCCACTTTGAGTCCATATGCCGATAACATGCAGGGATGTATCGGCGATTCAAATCTTGGGTATTACCATGATTTTTCGGGATATGAAATAGATACAGAACCGCGTCTGAAAAGTCACATCCAAGGTCAAAGAGGCGCAGCTGGTATCGCGTTGGTGACAGATCAACACTGGCCTCAACCTTCTTGACTTAAGCTCATTATGCATAACGACGGCGCAAAAGGTCGAGAGCGTTGGAACAGTCCAGCAGTTCAGCTCGGCTTGTACTAACACCTTGGCAGCCAAGCTAGTCTCAGCCTTATCGGCTTCTGACCCAATAGTCTCTCGTGAGAAGTACTAGACCGCGCCTCATGAGCAAAACCCTGTATTCCTGCACGCGCAGGGATACCATCTCCGCGCCACTGCTTACATCTAGGCGTCTAGGCCTCCCCAGCCTTGGGGACTGCAGCTAAGCCCGCGGGCCTCCGTCTATTTTTACCAATGGGAGCAGTATCGTTACCAGGGGGGGCAGACACTGCGCACAAGCCTTCAAAGCCTCTCTCTTCTTGGGCTGTTTGATGCAGGGCTAGTGTAGAGCTGCAAGGCATGCAAGGCAGAATACGCTGAGCAGTTGCTAAGATGCAGTCTCATAAAGCTAGTATCCCTCCCGCTGCTGGGGTGATAGTGTGCGATACTCAGGCTCACCATCAAGTCTACTGACCGTCGATCGACGAGGGTTCAAGACACCATGCAGCAACCGCAGTATCAGGTCAACTCGGCCTGGACGCAGCACGATACTTACGAGTACAAGCCCGTCTCTTCGCCGCATGTGTCTGCCATCAACCCAGATGTTCCACTACAGTCACCTTCGCATTCGGACAAGGCAGGGGAGGAGAGGCCCGACTACCGTCCTATTCCTCTACGATGGCCATTCATCAGCGCCATCATCATCGTCCTCTTGGGCTTCATGGGCGCCGTAATCTACGCCGTCCAAGCCATGGGTGACTCCGATACCACGGCAAAACTCGACACCCGGTCTGTTCTAGTCACCCGGGAGGTTACCTTTGAGTTTGTGAGACGTCAAGACGAGGTTGTGTCTGATGCGAGCGAGGAGCAAGTGGTGAGCATTGCAACCGAGCCAACACAGGCTCCTGCACCAGAGATCACGGATGAGGCTGTGTCGGATCCCGCCCCGGTGCCCGACTCTACACCTACAGACGCCCCGGAGCCGGAGCCGGAGCCGGAGACAGCAGATGCTGTCACCGAAACGGAGCCTGAGCCGGAGGTCAATGATACAACCACCGAAGCCGAGCCAGCGGAAATAACAACCACAGCAGAGACTGAAGACACTACAACTGAAGAGGAACAGGGGCCTGCCGAGGACACCGGAACGGAGGTCACAGATACCTTTGGAACAAAAACCGAGGACGAAAAGACCGCGACCGGCACGGACGACCTCGAAGATGGCCTCACTCTGACGACTGCCCTCGTCGAAGCCGAGGTTACCAAGACTATGACCAGTGCCGGCTCGGTTCAAGTCCTGACTGAGGGCGAAGAGTACACAGAGACGACACAATTCGAGAGCACTATGGAAATCAGCATAGCTGCTTACACAACAGTCTCAGAAATATCACCTGATGAGGCGCCGTCGGGTGTCGAGCTCGACGAGCCCCAGTACACGACGATTGTGCAGCCACCGCAGCTCAAGACCAGCGTGACCCTCGTCGAGAGTAACATCGTCAAGACGGTGGACCACGCGACTACGAGAGCAGGGCCTCCGGTTACCTACGTCGAAGTCGGAACCACGACGCTCTACTCGGTTCTCACCCTCAACTCGGACGGCGAGATTCTAGAGCCTCCGGTGACTCAAGTCAAGACCAGCGAGATCCCGGCTACAGTCAAGACCATTGTCGACGCGACGCCCCAGACTGTCGTGACAACAGGGCCAGATGGTCTTCCCACGACGATAGTAACGACGCCGCTCCCTACAACACGCCTCGAGACTATTCCCGCCACCAGGGTTGTCGTCACAGCCGTTGCGACTCCAACTGGCGATACCAGCATCGTCCTGGTCAAGACGACTTACACCTTGACGAGCTCGGGCTACTTCATCGGCAAGTTCCTACCGCCCATCGTCGCCGTTCTCCTGGCCATGACCATCCGTGCCCTCAACCAAGCGGCCCAGCAGTACCAGCCTCTCGCCGCGCTATCGCGACCCGGCGGTGCCCTCGGTCGCGAGGCCCTGACACTCAGCTTTGACGGCTGGAAGGGAATTATTCTCCCGTTCCAGCTCCTCGCCAATAGCCAGCCTCTTCCCTTCCTGACTGCGCTCGCTGGATGGGGATCGGCGCTGTTTGCTCCCCTTGCTAGTGAAGCCGTCGGTCTCAAGATCAGGGGACGCTGCAAGAAGGGGGCTATCGATGGCTGCGCCCTGGAACTTGGCGTCTCCGTGACTGCGGCGTACGCTCTGATTGCTCTCATAGCTGTCCTCGCTGTCTTGCTCGTCGTCGCTCTTCTCGTCGTCAGTCGTCGCTGGCGTACCGGTGTCTACGCGAACCCGTGGTGTTCAGCCGGTGCAGCTGCTCTCGTGGCTCGCAACCCAGAGATGAGACCGCTCGCTGGTAACGACTACCGCACGCTCAAGGACTCCGTCGTCGATAAGAGATTCGTCATGGGTTGGTTCCGCAACAGCGAGGGGAGAGACGAGTACGGTCTTGTGCTTCTTGGCCATGACGGCGCAGGTGTAGAGGGCGTCCAAGCCCAATACAATGGCCTCTCTCAGGGCGAGGGCATGGCGTATCGTCCGCAGACGCGCCATCGTGCTCCTCAGACCTTCATGGCTCTCCGGTTCTGGTACCGCTTCGCGTTTATGCTGTTGCTTATCTGCATGCTTGCCTTTGTCTGCTACTACCACTTCGTGGGTACTTTCAGCTCCTTGCCCAAGAGCCTGCTCAAGGTCATGGAGAGTTCGGACTTTGGTGTTCGCTTCATCTGCGCTGCTTTGGGAATGGTTGTCATCCTGTGCTGGGAGACTCTGTTCACCAGTGAGTATCTCTCGTACTATCATGCTGTTGCTTGCTAACCCGCTCTTCCAGGTATCGCTGTTATAACTCCTTTCCGTCGAATGGCCAAGAACCCTCAGGTGCCGACACGATCGGTGCTCATGACGCCGCCTACCAATGCCATCTCTGGTGTGTTCGTGGCACTCAGAGTCCGCGATCCTCTGCTATTCTTCACATCCCTCGCCGCTGTCCTGGCCGAGTTTCTGCCAATCTTGCTCGCCAACGTGCCGTACAACCTGACGCAAACGCTTCTCGTCCACGAGGTATGCGCACGACTCAGCGCCGGTATCTTGGTCGTCATGGTGATTGGACTGTTCGCGAGTCTATTCGTCAAGTGGCCAGCGCTGCCCGTCGACCCGCGAAGTTTGGCTGGTGCCATGTGGTATGTCGCCGAGGCGCCATGGGTCGCTGGCATTGAAGGTGTTGCTGGCATGAGTGCGAAGGAACGACAGAATAAGGTGCAGGGTCTTGGAGGGCGCTGGACTTATGGACCTGTTCATACGGCACAAGGGGATCGCATGGGGATTGAGCATGGGAACACGGGGTTTAGAGGGTGAAGGCTTACGAGTTGTGTCCCAAGGCGTTGGATATATGTGTCCAGTGTCATTAACGAGCTTTATATAATGTCAAACGTAATGTGTCATATCAACAAGATCAACGAATGACAAATCAATCATCCTCACTATTGCAAATTGCGTATGAAACGTAGGTCAAGGAGCAATCGTGAGTTCACTCGAGTCGACAACTTTCGACCATGCCAACAAGACAGCCCCTCTCATATCCTTTTTGACTTATGAGTTGATACCGAAGCCGGCGAACTGAGACGTATCTTTTGGTTGCCTAGTACCATTCTTATGAACACCGAAGACTCTTGTCTCGCCTCGTTGTCGACGCAACATGAAAGGCCGCTGCGGAGCACGCATCGCCATTTTATTCAGAGTCTTGCATGGGCCGCCAGTTATGGGTAGGACAGTCTACGTGAGGCATGCTTCTGCAATTCTCTCGCGAGTATATGCGGGACAATGACCCCGAAAGAACTCGTGACTAGTTTTGTGATCTATTTCAGTTGAATCATCGGTGAAGTCTCGTGTCACAAGTTCAACGTACTATCTTTAGCTTTTTCTTCTACAGAAGGTGTAGGGAAAAGCTCGGCGGCATTGCAGGGTATGGAGGCATACTTACTATACATTCGATGTTGCCATAGTATCCTTTATCAAGTCTTGATCGCGCGGTACCACTTTGCGCCACACCTATTGATGAATTTGCTGCCAGAGTAGAACAAGGAGCAAGTATATCTGAGTGTTGGTCACAGCAAGTCAGCAACAAACGTACGTAACGAAAAAGAGCCACAAAGGCATGCGCCTTTGCAGCTCTTGTTTGAGCTGGCGGGTCAAAAGGGGAGTTGCTGGGTATAGCCCGGAGCCTTCGGGGGCTCGGCCGAGAATAGTGGGCCGCCGGGGATCTCGGCCGGGCCGGGGCGTGATTGGCCGGGGTCGGGTCACGAAATGCGGAGACCCCGCACGCAATACCAGGCTTTGCTTTCGCAAGAATTGTGACGCTTTATTGGATACGTGGGGGACGTTGACGAAACCCTTGAATCTCTGCAGAATTACGTGCTCGACACGTTTTCCTCATCAGCAGAGGAGAAGGAATATGGCAGGCAGCTCGTCAGGTTAATGTCTCTTAATGGGGCTACGGAAGAACGTGGACGTGGGCAGATAGAGACAGGTTTGCCTCCTTCAACCTATCTTCTTCTCAAGGGGCAGAACCCAGTTGACTTTGGATAACTCGAGCCGATACCCTTGCCAAATCCGCCGCGTGACAGCCGTAGTAGTGTCATATACTACCCCAGATTCAGCATCTTGGCGGTACGACGCTGCAGCCCATCCTCAACGGCAGAAGAAATCGGGTACAGGCTTGAGGAGAAGGATCCTGGAATTTCGGTCAAAAAGAGACACCTCTCAGCTGCACCATCCGTTACTTTTCTTATTAGATCTTGGAATGTTCAAGTGGAACTCTCTCTCGCCCTCCTCCGAATGCCGACCGATCCTGAAAGTAATCACATCTTGGAGGCCCGGTCTCTCTCTTCACTTCTGAGTGGTAAAATTTATATGGAGCTACAATGAAGGCTGCCTGTGTTCAGTGCCGGGTCCGCAAGGTATGCATATCACCACTCCCTCCCCCGGGTCTCGGCCGGTGCTGACTCTCCGGAGGTCCGATGCGATGGAACAGTGCCTCGCTGTCGCACATGCGATCGCTTGAGATTCCAGTGCTCCTTTGAGCAGGACGGCTCTCGCGGACAGCACGCACCCAGGCTCCCGCCAAAGTGTCGGGGCACAAAGGCCTGTGTCGGGTGCCGGGGCATGAAGGTCCGCTGTTCTGGAGAGACTCCAAGGTGCTCCAATTGTCAGCGCCGGAACAAGCCCTGCACTTATTCATCTTCCAAGACTGGCCCGCCTAGAGCGCCCGGAGAAGCTTCTTCTTCCTCTCGAGATGAAGCGGGCCCGGTCTCTCAGTCTGCTATATCGCCAGATCGCCAGCAGTCAAGTATTGCCTCCAGCTCCCAGCGAGACAGCCCTGGTGCCTCGGACGACATTCGCGGAGACAGTTTGGCAGGCAACACCTCATCGCCTTCAGATGAGCTATCTAGCAGCCTGATCAATCAGTACTTTGACCGTCTTTACCCCCTCGCCTCCTACAGCTTCCTCCACAAAGCGACCGTGATCCAAAGATGTCGCGACAAGACCATCGACCGGGCGCTCAAGCTGGCATTGTGCGCCATCACAGCCATGTATTTTGACAGACATAGTCCAGATCGCGATGTCTGGACCAAAGAAGCCGAGCAGCTTATACTCGATCATCTTGAACAGCCGTCTATATTCCAGCTGCAGGCATCCCTTCTGCTCATCCGCTATCGCGCAGGCGTCGGGCAGTTCCCAAGAGCATTCATCATGGCTGGGCTAGCGGCCAGATGGGCAGTTGCTTTACGACTCAACTACGAGCACACAAAACTCGGTCCTGTTGCGCAGGAGGTGCGGAGGAGAACGTTCTGGTCGCTTTATCTCCTCGAGGACAGCTTTTGCGTTGGTCTCAAGGAGTTTGAGCTCTTCGACCCCGATACCATTTATCTTCAGCTTCCCTGTGAAGACGCAGACTTCTACGGAGAGAGACATGTCAGCACAGGATACCTTCAGCCCGGAAAGGGTCTCGAGCCAGAGGTTCTAGGTTCTCGTGCTGTCTTTGTCCGACTTGCATTCATTCGGCGGGCCATCATGAGGCTGAATCGACGAGTGTGTCTAAAAGAGGTCAACTTGTCGGAGCTCTTTGCTTCTATGGAGCGGTTTCAGAACGATCTTTTACGACTTAGAACCAAGCTTGCGGCTTGTGATCAATACCCACCCACAAACACCGAGGAATTCCACCGGCCGCCTCAGTATGCCATCATGGTAAGTCATGCTCAGCAATCTTTAAAAGTTTTAGCTAAGATCATTCCAGCACATGAGCTGGCACCAAAGCCACTGCGATCTCTATCGCATCTTCCTTACAGGGTATCCCGAAGCCACACCCCATGCAGCCGTTGAAGGAATGTCTGCGCCTGACAGAGCCTCAATGAAGGACAAGTGTCTCGCCCACGCCGAGCAAATCGTCAAAGTCCTGTCGGACTTTGTGCAGCACAAGGACGAGAGGGACATGTTGGAGTTTGACGCAGCGGTGTGTGCATACCACTCTGCTCGGCTCATTCTATTCGGCACATATACTGGCAAGGATAATACTGGTCTCCCAATGCAGATGGCTATCAACAAGGCCCAGCTATGCCTGGATGTCATTACGCGATACTTTGACTTTTCGGCGCAGCTCAAGTCCATGGTAAGGCCTCCTCTTGTGCCTTTCACTGAGTGCTGAAGCTAACTGGGTAATAGCGACAGGAACTCGAGCGAGTTATCCAGCAGCACAAGTCATGGCTCGAGTCTTCAGACCACCGCGTCGTCTCAGCAGTCGACCCTAGTCCACAACCACCACCCAAACTCTCTCGGGATGCCTATATCCGACAGCGCCTCGCTATTCACAGCCTCCTCCGTCAGTCAGACTTTATCGACGACAGCCGCGACGCAGCGCATGAGCCTCTATCCGAGCCAGCTCTGAGCTGGGCGGCATCTACAGAAGACGAGCAACAGGTCCCCGAACCGCAGACCGGCTGGAGCGCCCGGGAGACTGTGCCCAATTATCCAATCGTAGATCCTATCACGGACCCTGATCTCCTGTTTGGCCTGCCTTATGGTGGTGTTGGCCTGGATCTGAACGCTTGGGCGTGTAATACGGCTGGAATTCAGGATTTGAATGGATATACGGGTAGTTTTGATGAACAGTACATGTACTAGCGGCCACCGAGTTGTTTGGGTAGTCTCTTTTAATGCCCTGGCTTTTGTACATTAATGGCATATTGTATGAATGATTCTGGCCATGAATCGATGTTTATTTCTGCTCGCCCTTGTACGGCTTTTGCCAGGCGAAGTTGGCAAGAAAACTTCTTGTCTATAGCTTCTACGCTACTCTTTACTTACTATGCTTCAGTCTACCGTTAATTAGGGTTTCTACTTGGTCACATCTTAGGTTTCTTGTCGAAAAGCTAACTGATTATCGATTTATTCCCAGTATACCGCCCTTGAGGCGGGCGGGTGTGAAGTCAGCATTGGGAACAGTTGCCCATCCTTGAGGAGCAGCTCGCCACGTGGACGACAGAAACTGTCTACTAACAAACCGACACACCATCTTCATGCTCGTCATGAACCCACAGGGAGAGGGGTCATCGGTTTATGTCTAGATCAATATCTAGATAGTGAGTTGATGATGCTTTTCCATTGACCAATAGCAGTAATCATGACTTGATGGCCGTACTCCGAGCTACTCCGGTAAATGGGGTTCGAGCCTCCGAGGCCCGTTCGAGTCGATGGATCCTGAAACTCGGAACTCGGTGGTGGCATGATGAAGCGGGCATGAGATGCTCTCATCCGCTATCCCCGCGAGATCACATCTGGCTCCGTCTGCAACGACATCATCTGCAACGTAGACTTTGCAACAACCTGGCTAGACTTTGCCGACTTACACGTCCCTTCGTACATGTAAGGCAAATCCTTTAGAACACTTCTACAAGTTCAGACAGCGAAGGACTGGCCAGCGGTATAAGCTGATTTACTGGTACAACGAGGCTCTCGGTATCAAGGGCGCCCGGCCGGGAGATGAGGAATACAAGGAGTGGGAGCTTTTCGATTGTGAAAAGGATCCGTTGGAGCTGTTCAACGTATATAACCAGGAAGAGTACAAGGACATGGTGAAGCAAATGACGGCTTTGCCGTTCGGATGCTGGGATCTCTCTCGGCACCAATGAGGGATTCCCTCTACAAGAAACGAATGGATGGCGAGTCATTTGGCCGCGCAGATCTTGGCTTCCCTGGTCTTCAGCAGCAACTTCTCGACGCCGTCCTCGACACGGGCGTCCCAACTGTGCTGATCCTCACCGGAGGCCAGCCCTTTGTCCTGGACAACTCGACCATGCGCTCGAATGCGATTATGCACTCTTTCCTCGGCGGCGAGTTCACGAGCGCTACACTCGTCGAGATCATCACTGGCGAGGTCAACCCTAGCGGAAAGCTGACTGTCAGCATGCCCCAGCTCAACGGCGCGATCCCTGCCTTTTACCACTATCTACCCTCGGATAACATGGGAGGTGACCCGCGGCGACTAGGGTTCGAATCGGCGTACCAGTGGCCTGTGTTGAAGAAAGACTCACCGATGCCGTTTGGCTTTGGTCTGAGCTACACCACCTTTAACATTTCGGCGCCCAAAGCCGGGTACAAAAAGGGCAATTTCAATGTCCGTGTAAATGTCAAAACCACGGGCAACGTTGCTGGTAAGGAGGTTGTTCAGGTGTATCACCGTCCTAATACCTCTGTTGGCATCGAGTTCCCAGTGAGGCGACTAGTGCGGTTTGAAAAGGTCGACCTGGCAGCCGGCGAGAGCAAGGAGGTCGAGTTCTCGATTCCGAACAAGGAAATGGGCTACTATGTCAACGCAAAGCTCAAGGTCCAGGAGGGTATGTATAGCTTCTGGGCTGGGTCGAGCTCCAGTATCGAAGACTTGAAAGCCGTCAACGTAACTGTTTCGCTCTGAAGAAGGAGTATCGCTGTTGGCATTCCTTCTATTATATAGTTGAGTACCCTGCATGCATAATGCTCTATCTATTCAAAATGTGAATAAGTTGGTTCACTTATTGCTCGCGAGAGTTGGTGATTAAGTATTCCAGATCATCACCATCCTCACGCCCGTCAACTAAGAAGTAGGACTCAAATTCTACACTCCAGTCAAGTTCTCTTTGCATCAATGATATACGACTATTAGTAAGAGACATCTTGCACAATCGTCAAGTTCTTGCTCAACGAACCAGCATTTAAGGGTAGTAGAGCGAATCATCAAAAGTTGAACAAGTACCAGCAAGTATGCTTTATAGTATTGTGCTTCATTCCACCCTGCAAAGGCTCGAAAGTTTCAACGCCGAGGACACAAGCAAGTTCGGTGGTGTTTACTTGTTGCCCACCAGCAAAGGTCGCGAGGCACGACAGTCGTAGGATACAACAACCGCCACTAGAAGTTACCACGTAAACCTAGGCATTGGCTATCTGCAGAATGATGGTCTGCAAAATTAATCTTGTACAAGAGAAGTCGAGCCTCGAGATTCCTCACTGACAACCACGTCCCGTATATGGAAGAGCCGGGGTTTCAATAAGATTAATCGGGAGTTGAGAAGAAATAAAGTTAGCCGATATGCTACCGTAGCGCGGGACGATGGTGTATCAGAGAGAAGTAGCTTCGTCCCGGAGAGTGCAATCACTTGACCGACCGTGTACTGAGACCAGCTGGCCAAACCGAATAGTCTATTTCGGACCCAAGTCGATGTCCTGCTGCTGTGAAAGATGTCCGACTATCAGGCGTGGACTGTTTGCGCTAGAGTACGAAGGTGGATGGTAGCAACTTGGACCACCTGAACAACCAGATCCCCAGACTAGCACGGAGCTTGGCCTGGTAGCTCATGGACTAGAGGTTGAGTTGCGGGGAAAACTGGAGTTTTGGTCTGCTCATCGATACGCTTGGGGCCACGACTTACTTGTACGTTCTCATGATCCGAGGCTTGACGGGTTATGCTGATCAGACACGGGAACAAACCAATCCAATACTCGAGGGAAATGGTAAATAAAGCTGAGTGTGCTGGGCGATACCGCAACCGAAGGCTTTGAGTCTTGATCATGCGGTGTCATGATCAGAGGTTAAGGGTTGATGGGGAGACAAACAAAGTGGAGTGACATGGCGGGTATTGAACGAGAGTAACCGAGATTGACAGCGAGCGTTTTGTACATAATATCAACTCATGTAATGGTAAATACATTAAAGACAAATCTCTGTAATCACGAGAGTCTTGAGTGATATCATGAAGGCCAGCCTGTCCATCTTGCGCTTCATGGAATTCAAACTCTTGTCGAGATGAGGCACCCCAAAGACTCCAGCCCAACAGCGACTTTTTCGTATTCGTCCCGGTTCTTCAGCCGAGGACAGGGCCTGAGCCAGGGGTCACAAGCGGGCGATAAGGTAAAAAGCGAACCGCGAAGGTTCAATCGGGTATCATCACAAATGCGCTGGCTGGTTATGGATTTGAGGGTAAACGAAGGCGGACCGGAAGTCGGCTCCGTCCGGCCGAGAGCCGCATATGTTGCAGTGATGCCTATTAGTGCTGTATCAGCTACTCCGTAGTTCCGGGGGTGTTACTGAACACGCCGTGTTGTGACTGTGCATGTTGCAACAAGTCGGCACAACCATAATCACACCAAGCATGAGGATTCCGGGGGCACGAAACGATGATATGGCGGGAGTCGGAGCGGCCGTCGGCTACTGACGCATATACCCATAAAAAGATGCGTCAACGTGCAGGGCGAGGTGGTTAAAATGTGGCACTAGCGGGGCTAATCGTCCGCCCATTCCCAGTTTCTTCGGTTGGTCGCGGCCTCTTCGGGTCGTCGGGTCGCCTTTATGCGGGAGCTCTCCAAAGGGCAACCGGGGAGCACCCGACTGCAGGAGCAAACAAACTCTCGCGGATACGTACCCGAGGCCAGCGAAGATCATCATCATCCCACTGCATGGATGCACACGTTCAAGTTCCGTCTCCTTTATCTTCCTCCTTGTGGCATCGCCGCCAGCCGCAACTTTGTTGTTCGCGCCTAATCCCCGTTGTGACCTGATCCATGGCGGAGACAAGTCAAGCCCAAGACCCCGGGATATAAAAAAGGGGGCTTGAAGCGGAGCAAAGAGGCCCTCCCGCGGGCATTCGCTTCTCGGCGCGAGCCCGTTCTCATTGGCATCCCCACGTTTTCCGCTCTGCGTGCCCTTGATGTTGGGAGAAACAAGAGTGAGTGACAATTGAGTTGTCTCGTTGTGGGAACCCATCCTGGTAATGCTGTTTGGGAGGGAGAGAGATCAGTACCGCAAGGGCACGAGTTGTTTTGCGGGGAAGAAACAGCCAGGAAAGTTTCATAGTTTTCAATCCCAGGTTTCGCTGGCAACTGGGAGGTTATCGTTGCATTGCATTTCAATTAGTGCCCAATGTAATAAATCATGGATATCATCCTCGTTTCATCCTGTCAGTCTTGTACTTTTTCAGCAATGCGACTAATCAGCGATTCGACTGACTCATTTCTCTCGCCGACCATCGCTCTCCTGCTTCCCCGATCTATGCCCCCCTATCCTTCGCCGACCAGATAAAGAACCCAGCCCCAAGAACAAGTGACCGATAAAGATTTTGCCCTTGCAAGCCTGGCGGCAGCAAACCGTCTGTGTCATAGCTCAGCCAGCCTATGAGGCGTGGCAACGGATCTTGTGCCAAGACTTAGGCTGGAGGGCCCACGCCAGTTCCATGCATTTTCCAGTGGAGATCAAGTCGGTTGGGAGGGGCATCAGTACTCGGGAATAGTTTCTGACTGACTGTCTCACAGCTTCTATAAACAGAGTCTCTGTATAAGTAATTATGCCTGGTTACTTCTAGTAGGATATCTGATGCTACCTCGGAGAACAGATCCGTCGTCATGAACTGTCATGTCCGGTCTCCGGCTGCGTGTGCCCCACCGAATTGGAAGCTGCAATGAACATCCCATGTGAGCAACTAGAGGGGTGCGCTCAGGGCTGGCGCAGTGGATCTAGTGGGTTTCCTTTCTCTAAAAGCTATAGAGAAGCTATAAGCTACGTAGATATATATAAACTAACCTATACCCACTAAGTTAGCCTAACCCCTCCTCTATAAAGTAGAGTATAAAGTAGGCTATTTAATAGATAAACTAACCTATAGCTCTACCTTTTCTAAGTAAATTAATTAACTCGAGTAAATAGAGTACGGGTTA
>JABEYC010000423.1:0-16401 GCA_013266195.1 Fusarium zealandicum
GGGTCTGGGGCGAGCGATGGGGGCGGAGACGCCGTTCTCTACCAGACGAGCAACAAGATATCGACGAGGAACAGTTTAGTTCCGAGCTATGATGAAGCCATATATGCACAGAGTCCTTGTGGGAAGTGCGCATACGTCAACGCGTTGTCGGATGGATAGACAAGAGGCCCAGTGTTCCGGACCTGGCTGTTTGAGTCGGGAGTTGACTGAATGCTAGAATGGTCTTTAACCAAGACACAAGAATTCCCAGGTAAACCCTTGGGGTCTGGTTTTTACTAGATTTTACTTGAATTAACCAAAATTTGTGGATATTTTATGGTACTCAGCTGGAGAGGGCGAATACTGCTCTAGTCTACTATTTTACTTGTCCCGGTAAGAATAGACGACTGTGAAGAAATCATGTATTGACGCTCCGGTCGGTGATGGACTCGGTGGGACCTCTCCATACTTTTCATGCCGCTAGCTTGTGCTTAATTCGAGTCAATCTCTAGACGATCGTTGGGCCTCATCGAAGCACCTTTCTCACGCCCACTGTACAATCCGTCCAGACAGCCAACACCATAGACACCCGACAATTCATCCCATCTCTGCTCGGTCTCCCCATCACCTCACTGTCCGGCAAGGATACACGATGCGGAGAAACCTGTGCCGCCGCCTCATTTCTCCAATTGCTTTGGCATGGGCCACGTCAGGCGAAACATCCATGCCGCCGCCACGCCCATAATCCTCCGTAGCAAGATCATGGAACCATCATGGGCAGGCTTCAGCATAACCTCCCGGCCTCTCGGCAAGCTTCCAGGGGTCGTGCCATGCTTCTGAACGTGCCGTGAGGCCCCGTCCCTGGCATCCCATGCGCCTCCTCCTCCAGCCTGCATTCACTTCCCAGCTCAATATCCCTCAGGCGGAGATCCTTGCCATCGTCCCGGCTCAACTTCCCAGGCGGTGGGTACCCCTCTCCCGAGTATGGCCTCGTTCGAGCAAGCCCTCCTGGCCAACCAGAACGAGACAGTTGGAGATAATTCGGGGTCAGTCTCTGGAAGCAGCTCTTCCGCACCGCCGAGATGCCACTCGGGCCCTCGGCTCAAACCTACCACGAGCCCAGCTCGCCCAACGCAGACTCTATCCGCCCCCTGTCTCTGCGTCTCACTCGTGTGGAGTAGCCTGGGGTGTCTGGGGGGAAATGGGGAACGCAGCCCTCTCCGCACCAGTAGCACCTGGGGAAGATATTTTACCCCCCGGACCCCAGGATTGGAGCTCCGGCCCGACCCCGAGACAGATAAAAAAACGTCTACAACCCGTCTTTTGTCCAAGAGTAATAAGAGTCAGCAGCCGTTGCATCTTTTCCCATCCTCAGAGTTCTCGCTCATATCCCTCCTGTTCTTCTCTGGCACCTCTCTCCCTTACCATTGGCGACTATGGCGTCCCCCGGCGAGATCAACAAGCGGTCCTCCCTCGATGAGGTCGAGGATCTTGAAAAGCCCCAGCACTCTGAGCGAGTTGACAAAGAGTTGGCCCAGTATGTCTCCGACGTACGCATCAACATCACTCCCGAGCGTAGTGCAGAGCTGCGCAAGATGATTGACAAGCGTGTCTTGCTCGTCATGATCGGTACCTACTTTCTCCAAGCCATTGACAAGGGCACTCTATCGTTTGCCTCCATCATGGGCTTGACGGCCGACACTGGTCTCGAGAATCCAGATGGCACAGTTACTCAACAGGTAAGTCAGCTCTTGATCAAGTCACTTCCACAGAGACAATGCTAACGAAAGTGTCTGCAGTTCTCGTGGCTCACCACGTGTATCTACCTTGCTATCCTCGTCGTCGAATACCCCCAGAACTGGCTCATCTCTCGCGTGCCAATCGCCAAATACCTCAGCTTCTGCATCATTGCCTGGGGCGGTGTTCTTGCCTGCCATGCCGCCTGCAAGGACTTTAAGGGTCTCATCATTGTCCGAACCCTCCTGGGTATCTTTGAATCGGCCTGCCAGCCATGCTTCGTCATTCTGTCCGCCCTCTGGTACCGTCGTGAGGAGCAGGCGTCCCGTGTGACCTACTGGTATGTCCAGGCAACTCCCCTGAAATCGCCACAGCTCGAGACTAACATACGCGCACCAGGTACATGATGAACGGCGCCCAGCAGATCGTCGGCGGTCTCCTCGCCTACTGCTTCTCCCTCATCAAGAGCGGTCCTCTCAGGTCCTGGCAGTGGCTATTCCTGTCTTACGGCGTCATCTCCATCATCTTTGGCTTCTTCGTTCTCTGGTGGATGCCCGACTCTCCCATGCGCGCCAAGTGCTGGACTGAGCAGGAGAAGCACGAGATGGTCGAGCGTGTCCGCGACAACCAGACCGGTATCCAGAACAAAACGTTCAAGAAGGAGCAGTTCATTGAGGGTTTCAAGGACCCCCAGACCTACGGCTACGCCCTCATCTCCCTGTGCACCACTCTCCCTACCTCGGGACTTGGCGCCTTTGCCAACATCATCATCAAGGGCTTCGGGTTCTCTACCCTTGAGACTCAACTCCTCGCCATGGTTCTCGGCTTCTACATCGTCATCGTGCTGCTGACATCCGCCTGGCTCGTCAAGAAGACCAACCAAAACTCCCTGGTCATGCTTGGCTTCTGTGTCCCGTAAGTTCACACCGACCCGATCTTGTTGACCCATGCTAACAGCCACAGATCATTTGTCGGCACCATCCTCCTCATGACTCTCCCCAACGATACCTTTGCCCAGCACGTCGGCCTCCTCATCTGCTACTACATCACTCTCTCCTTCTGGTCCGCCCAGACCCTCGGTCTCTCCATGATCTCGCGAAACGTCGCTGGCCAGACCAAGAAGACCGTTGTAGTTGCCTCCAACTTCATCGTCTGGGCCGCCGGTAACGCCATTGGTCCCCAGGTCTTCCTCTCGTACGATGGCCCGCGCTACTTTATCGCCTTTGCCACCCATCTCGGCTGCTACAGCCTTCTCGTCGTTACCATCCTTGCTCTCCGGTGGTACCTCCGCCGTGAGAACCGCCGGCGTGACGAGCTGGCTGCCCAGGGTGTCGCCGAGGCCAGCACTGAGGCTACGGGCCGCGCTTATGATGATCTGACTGACAAGGAGAACTTGAGTTTCCGTTACGTGTACTAAGGGACAGGGCTTGCATATAGATGGATATAGATTGGGGGACTAGACATTGGAGGATATCTACACTAGGTTAAAATTGTACGAATTTACATGATCACGGTTTACAAGTTATTATTAGCCAAAGTGCATTTGACGAACAAGCTGGACGCCGATTTCTATGATATCTATTCAACTCTGACTGTCCAAAAACACCAATCTCCGTTCAATTCTGCTCACTTCCTGTATCAACTGCGGACTACTCAGTAAGGTGGCCGTTAGTAAGGCGAGGAATATACTCCCAATACTCCTCGTACATTGAACCGAGGCTAGCAACAGCGATAAGCCTCCCAATGTTTTCTCCAGAGATATCCTGGGCCTCGGCTCCGACATCTCGCCTATCCGCACAGCCTGTGCATTCTTCGGTAGACATCTCGTTGCGGACGTCGCAGGTGTTGCCGCCGATCGTTGTCTGCGAGTTTTTGCAGACCCAGTGAGTGTGATCGCTGCGGATCTCGGTGGTGATATCGAGTAGATCAGACATCTTGAGAGCTTGTGTCAAGGAGTCGAAACTGTCTGAGGTCAAGGTGCTGTTACTTGAGTTGTCAAATAGTGGGTGGTGCGGAAAGAGATAGACAAGTAATAAGCCTAGTGGTTTATATAGAGGCTTTAGAGCTGAAAAGCTCACATAATCACTCGTAAACTATTATGTGACTTGGTCTGTTTGCAGTACAGCATCTCAGTGCCTTGTTCATGACCTGTACGATGTCAAGTTCACTGTTGAATGCTAGGTCATCCATTCACATCGTCGACACGCATTCACTTGCTACCAAAGCAAAGAATGATTGAATGAACTTGGAGCAGTAAACAATTATTGAATATCCCATAATGTCTCGACAATCGGGATATAAAAGTATCTTCTGGCTCCGGTCGCGCCATTCCAAGCATCAATGCAGCATAGATATGCGGTCACGTTGCGATTCGGAGACGATCAGAGAGTTGACAGAATATCACACATTATCTTACACAGCTATATTACAGACGTCCCCTTTCCCGTTCCGTCGTTGATCTCTTTACTATCCATACAAGTGGCCGTAAAGTCATCAAGCAAACCCCAGCTCAGAAACAACAGGCAGAGACCAATTCCATTAGTATCAATCGCCCTCGTTTCTGTCTCGAATCAAAGAGCATCAAAGCATTTTTAGGCTTGCCCCAGCACAAACAAGCAACCCAGTCGTGAATAAGAGCGGACTGATGCGCTCAAAAGGTGATGCTCGGTGTTGGCTATCAAAGAGCAAACAGCACGCAAGTTGTCAGACACGCAAACCCCCATCAGGTCCAGGTTCAGAACAAATACCACAGTCAAACCTGTCGAAACTTCAGCCGACGCTTCTCGTTCTCAACAACGACCTTGAGATGGTAGCTGTACTTCCCCTCAACACGCGGCTCGCCAACCTCATGCTCGCTGAACTCGCCCCCGAAAAGCGTCCAGATGCAAACCCAAGTCTCCAGCGGGCCCTCGTCGAGAAACTTCTGGAGACGTCCGGAGCGCGATCCGTCAGCCAGGTAAGAGGTCAAGGCGGCAGCGATTGAAGCAGCACTGGTCGGTTCGTCCTGGGCAAGGTGGAGGCGCTGAGAGTTGGCGGCGAGAGTAGAAAAGACGGCGGAAAGGGCGCTGACTTCGTCGCAGTTGTTCTCCGTGCTCAGCGGCGTGTTGGGCCGAGCACGCTTGCGGTTCTCGGCTGAGAGGTTGGATCGCAGAGTAAAGGTAGACTCAACAGGGGCAACCTCAGACACGCCCTCGCCAAAGCCAGTGACTCTATGCGCCCCGATGCTCTTCCTCCCCTTGAGCCTGGTCTTGAGCTCACTGACCCTCTCCTGAAGCTCCATGATCTCGATGCGGCTCTCCTCACGACCATAACTGAGTTCGTTCCTCTTGGCCACCGACTCCTTGAGTTCGGAGCGGAGGATATCGTTGAGGTTCGCCAGCCGATCAACCTCATCCGTCAACTTGTGCCTCTCGTTGTCGCACAGGGGCACAGGCTCGCCGATGGTAGCTGGCAGTCCAAGCTCGGAGTAGCCCGTGCCGTTGAGGTGAATCAGTTTGGCAATGGCGGACTTGACGGCGTTGAACACTCCACGTCCTTCGGCAGATTGCCACTGCAGCGCGAGGTCGTTCATCTTCAGCTCGACCTTTTGCAGACAGTCTCGCTCGATTGGAAGTACGATCCCACGGTCGAGCTTCTCGATGTCGATAGTTGGGCGAGCAGGGACAACAGGCTTAGACGGCTGCAGGTCGGAGAGGGGCATTCGTCGTAGGTTGTCGTAGCCTGCCGAAAGAGTGTGTCCATACTCGGTCTTTATATCGGGGACAGTAGACCATGGCCAAGGCGGGCTTTGGGGACGGCGTCGTTCGACTATCATGGAGTGTCAGTGGGTGATCATCACGTCTCCTGAGCAACTACTTACAGAAGCCCTCCCAGATGACCTTGTCGACAACAAAGGCAAAGTAATGGCTCGAGACTTCACGCCACTTGGCCTTCTTCAGCGCCAGCGCGACTGCCTTTTCGGCCTCCCGCACCAGCTCGTCGTAGCGATGCATCTCCTGGGGGCCCATCCACTCGAGGAAGGCCTTCATGTACCGGCGACGCTTCTGTATATCGGGGTTGTCGCCAACCCAAGGCTGCGGAAAGACCTGATCGGGGTGATAGGCCGACTCGAACTTGGCGTGGAACAGAGTGTTGGCGGCCATCTTGGGAGAGGTCGCGATGGTTGCGCCGAGTGTTGGCGATGGTTGCGCTGAATCTTGGTGATGACTGCGCCGAGTCGGTGATGATGTGGGTGGTTCAACTTCTCAACCTCGCTTGTATTTAATCAACAAGATGAGCCCGGTAACAAATAAACAGGACTATCAGTCATAGTTGCCATGAGCAACTCATGCTCTGGCACTGGCAAAGCGCAATCATGAGAAAGCGTTGGCAGTGCCAGCAGCTGTCAACGGACAGCCGAAAGTAAACAAACATGCCACCGAGCTATCATGACCGGTCCAAAGTAAACAAACCAGTCTCTTACTTCTACCCATCAGAACCCTCGCTCCCCAAAAGAAAACCAATTCGCCTCTTCGGTCGCCATGCCGCGTCCTCTCACTCCGGAGACGCCCCGCAAGCCGGCTCGTCACGACCGGCCCCGTGTGTCTGACCCGGGCCCCGACCCCCGAGACCACGACCGTCACCCTCCCGGTCGAGCCTCTCTTCCGCGCAACGCATACGACCCGCCCTTTTCGTCCGGCTCTCCTGCGCCTCCTCGCCCGGTTTAGCAGACCTGGCATCAGGCATCTCGTCGCCGTGCCTCGACCTACGCACCACGAAACAACGGCAACGCCTTTCAGCAGCAGCCTCTGCTCCACAGAGTCGAATCGATGAACCTCCAGGCCCTTGAGAGCAGCGACGGCACTCTTCTCGGCCTCGACATCGTCAACAGCGCCTCCAGCGGCCGCACCGCGAACGTCTACGCTCCTCTCCCCGTGCCCGGCGTCGACGGCCTCGTCTTCAGCGCCAACAGCGCTGAGAATGCGCACGCCGCTATTGAGCACCTCCGGGCGACTTCCGACTCTGGCCGCTTCCGATTCGGCCCTCCCGCCAACAACAACTTGGTGGGTATCGTGATGACGCCTCCCGTCCGTCGTCGCGGGGCGTCCGACGTGATCGCGCGGGACATTGACTGGAACCGCCTGGTTTCTCGCGGGGGCGACGAGGCTCGGGAGGAGATCAACGAGGAGGATGGAGGGTTTCGGGTCTCTGAGCTCGCCGACATTGTCCCCGATATTCCTGCGCCCCCCAAGGACATGGAGCTGTGAGAGCGCCGTGGGTGGAAGAGTCACTAGGGAACAGGCAGGCTGCTGGTGGAACAAAGGACATGTGTGGTGGAGGGCTTTCATTCTTTTACAGATGGCTTTGGTCGAAGTTGCTTATGAATAGCACAAAGGACAGCAAGGAAGAACAAAGGGTACACATTGGCTGCGCGGCAAAAGATATGTCTGTGTTACTGAATAGCTCAACTGGATTTCCTGGATGGCTCCATTCATCCTTGGTCTAGAGATTTTCAACACTGTATTCTTGTAACATATCCGATGCCTATAACCCAAGGCCCAGTCCTAAATACTCTGTGAATCACCAGCAGAGTATTCCCCCGTCAGCCTCAAATCCCTTGAGCTCTCTCCCACGGCAAACGTAAAGTGCCCATCGCCCGTCACCCTCCAATTCTGCTCGTCCACGTCCCAGTAGCTCAGGTCCCTCCTGTTGAGCTCAAACTTGACCGTCTTGCTCTCGCCCTTTTTCAAAAAGACCTTGTCAAAGCCGCGTAGAACACGGACCGGGTGGTCGACCTTGGAGGTCTCGGGGTAGGACAGGTACAGCTGCGGCACGGCCTTGCCATCCACAGGACCGCTGTTGGTGACGACGACAGAGACTGTCACCACCGTCTCCCAGAGATGCGGGTTGCCGCCCTCTTCTCCTCCCGCCGGTGACGGACGCTGCTCCGTGTCGTAGCCTTCCGGGTAGGGATAGTCGCCGTCCTGGATCTCATCGGGGGAGCTGATGTACGGGTAGATCCATTTCTCAAGCTTCCGGATGTTCTTTGGCCAGAGCCCCTCCTTGACATCGGGGATCTTGTCGTCGAGCTTTGGAGGGTCTACACTCGAGCGCAAGAGCCGTAGAGCTGGGAGATGAGGTACCGCACTCTGCCCAGTAATCTTCAAGTCCTTGTACTCGAACGAGGTATACGACAGTCCGAAGCCAAACTCGTACCGAGGCTCGATGTTGTACTTGTCAAAGTACCGGTAGTCGATGTAGAGACCTTCGTTAAAGTCCTGCTGCGGCACTACGCCGTTGGGCAGATACATGACTTGGCCGCCCTCGCCGTAGTCTGCCAGAGTCTTACCGACCGTGTATGGAAGCTTTCCACTCGGGTTGTCATCGCCAAAGATGATGCTTGCGATGGCATTGCCGCTCTCCTCTCCGGGAAGGTTGGCAGCCAAGACGCCCTTGATCCTCGGGTGGTTAATCCATTTCTCCACGACAACAGGGCCGACGGCATGAATAATGACAATGGTAGTCCCAGTTCCGCCTCCACAGTGATCGGCGACTTCCATGACAAGTGCATCGCCTCCTTTCTGGAGAAAGAGATCATTGCGGTCGCCACGAACGTTGCTCCATGAGAGATATCCTTCGCCTGCATCTGAATTGGCAAAGACAAGGCAGACGTCTTGTTCCGTCACTTTCTTTGCATCCTTGACTTTGTTGGAGAGGAACTCGCTGACTTGGACCTTGTCTTTGTTGAAGCCCTTGCGTAGAGCGTCCACGGGGGGGATTAGGAACGGGAAATCAGCAGCACCGCTTCCCCAGCCGGAGCCGAGAGTGCCCTGATTGCATCCTTGATCAGGGCAATAATTAGGACCCTTTCCAGGGCCAGCGTCTTCACCAAAGATACCGATCTTGACTTTGCCATCTCGCTCCTCAGCCTTGAGGTTGCCGATTGAGCCATCGCGGCTCAGAGGAAGAGCGCCGTCGTTCTTGAGCAGCACAGTTCCCTCGATGGCGATCTGGCGGGCAAGATCGGCGTGGTCATCTTGCACGTTAACAAACTCGTTCACTACCTGTTTCTCCTGAGGCGACGGGCTTCCCGGTGCCAATATGCCCATCTTCTCATTCGTCCAGGATGAAAAGTTGGGTCCCTTGTTGGGTAGCCTGTCTTGTTTGAGCTGGTAGAAAGAAGCAACAATCCGCAGGGCCATGTCGTTGAGTCGGTCCACCGGCAAAGATCCGTTGAGAACAGCCTGAGTCAGACGAGGTCCCCAGAGAGAGTCCCCATCCTGCCATTTCAGACCATCTCCCGGCTGGCTCATGTCCAGGCCGGCCAAGGCACTCGCCACTCCAGATCTCTGAGCCAGCCAGTCCGACATGACGAAACCTTGGAAGCCCATCTCGTCCTTGAGGATCCCGTTGAGCAGCTTCGAGTTCTGGCAGGCGTACGAGTTGTTGACCATGTTGTACGAGCACATGACGCTCGCAACTCCAGCCTCGACTGCGTTGAGGAAGGGCCAGGTGTAGATCTCGTGCAGGGTCCGGTCGTCGATATTGGACGAAATCGCATTTGGAAGACCCCATTCCCAAGACTGACGGAAGTGTTCTTGTTCGTTGCCCACAAAGTGCTTGATCGTGGCCATGATGCCTTGATCCTGAATGCCTCTGACCGTCTCACCAGCGGCGATTCCCTGCAGGTAGGGATCGGGACCAAAGCCCTCCCAGTTACGCCCACCGGCGGGCATCCTTCCAAGAGGTCCAATGGCAGGGCCCAGGATGACATTGATCCCCTTGCCCTTTGCTTCCAGGCCATGGGCCTTGCCTCGCTCATACATCAGCTTCTTGTTCCAGGTAGCTCCAACAGTGACTCCAGCTGGCCAAGCCGTAGCGTTGTCCGCGAACCGGATCCCCAGAGGTCCGTCCTGCAGCGCCAGCGACGGAAAGCCAGCATGGACCGCAGGGTTTGTGCTGCCCACAGCCAGGCCCATACTCCATCCTGTTCCCGTGGTGATGTTGACTTTCTCGGCCAATGTCATCTTACCCACAAGTTTGGCAGCCAGATCGTAGCTCTTGGCCCATTTCTTGGATGTGCCTCCTTTGGGGCTTGGGTACCAGGGCGGCGACTGTCCATAGGCAGGCGGTGTCTTGATCTTGTTCCAAGCAAAGGCTCCTAGTGCTGATACGACGACCCAGACGATCAATGTGGCGGCAACAAAGGTCAAGCAGCACCGCTTTGGTGAGGCGCGACATTGTCGAAGAAGCCCTGTAGACCGCGGCCGGCGCTGCTGGATGGAGACTGGTGCCTGCGCATAGGTTTCAAAGGGAGCCTTGTTGAGATAATCTGTGGCATCAAGATCGGAGTAGCTATCGGAGGCGTCGCCCTCGTCAAACGACGACCGATCAGCCGATTTGAGGAGGTTTTCCCTACTGGGATCCATGATGAGCGGTGTTCTTGTCGCACATGTATCCCGCAAGTGAGGGTTGGTAGAATGACGAGGTTGATGAGAATGAGACTCTCAAAATGCACACTTTCACTATTGTAATCAATACAATCAAGGTCGCGTCATGAACATGATGTTGAAGGAATGATTCTCCTCATGCGAGCCTTGTCGCCGAGACTTGATCAGCATCAGATGTTTATCTAAGCTTAAACCTGCGTCACTCGCATTCCAAGCCACAGAGACCCCTGGACGGATTCGGAACGACCCCAGATCCGCACTTCTTTTGCGATACCCTACATCGCTCAGGAACAAGCCCAGAATTTATGCATTGAATCGTAAAATCTAGTAGTTATTAGCATCTTCTTTTATAGTGGTCAAGTTTGAATGTACGGGAGGGATGTTTCACGGTTTTAACAAGGCCTTGCACGGTATTGATGACGGGAAGGTTCACATAAACGCGGCTATTTCTTTGTCGTAATGGACGAAGGGCTTAAACAGTGGAAGCAAATTGGTGTCAAAACCGCCTGATCATGACAATCCTAAACAACAAAATCACTACCAAATGATGGTTTGATATCATCATGTCAATAAGAACAACGCAAGATTTACAGAGATTCACAGAATTGATAACAGACTTTTAATCAAGAGAACCTAACCGACAACAATGGTAGCGAGTCGAGTGATGATGTTTCCAGCCTAGTCCGCCTGTGACACCCCAAAGCCCGGCCCACTGGCTCTAGTAAAGACCGGCTTTTCTTCGGCAAAGTCAAATCCATCCCCGACCAGGCTCAATGCGAGCGCAACATCTCCAAGACAGCTTCATCCCACGTCGTCCAAGACCAATTGCCCAGCATGTCCATGTTCCGCGCCAAAAAGCTCGACCTGGGCTGCTTCGTCAACGTCCGCACTCTGCGCGACCACACTAAGCGCAAGGTCTTTGAGGAGCACGAGACCGAGAGGTACGCAAACTCTTTCCCCAACGCATCCAGCCCGACCTCTTGGCGAGACCCCCCTCCGATAGATACTCTGCGACCTCTCAAGAAGCGACCGCGAGCATCAGCTGACCCATCCACAGACAAGCCCTCCGCTACATCATCCGCAACACCACCCTCCCCCCCCGAGTCCGCGCCGAGGCCCAGATCCAGTTGACTCAGATGCACTGCTACACCCGACCGACGCAGATCCGAAACCGGTGCGTCATGGGCGGCCAAGGTCGCGGTGTGCTGAGCGATTTCAAGATGACAAGAGTAAGCGCCGAACCCGACCGAGTCCCGGGTCGAGCACGGAGACTGACACTTGCAGTACAACTTCCGAATGGAGGCCATGGCTGGAAACGTGCCTGGCGTGAAGCGAGCCAGTTGGTAGAGGGGTTGTCTGCGCGAGTTGCATGCGGACGAGAAGCAATGTCCGACGACGTGTTGGCCTCGAGGGAGCCTGAGACGGAGCGTCATCCCGGCATACGAGAAGGACTTGAACATGACTGTACAATACCATGTAAAATCTCAAAAGATACCTCCTTTCCCGATGACATTGATACTGTCTTTGACCTAAAAGTGGCTGTGGGTTGGTCGGGAATCGTGATCTGACATTGAGCTTCCTTGCACTTTCTGGGCCACAAAAAGAATAATTTACAAGCAAGTCTACAATGAATGATTGCAAACTTAACGATACACATCGGAATGGGCCTGTGGGAGCAACAAACCCGAATTCCCCGTCGAAAGGTTAACCTTGAGCTGCAAACCATCAGCTTAGAGGGGACAGCCCAGCTGTATGACTTATAGTATTTCTAATGCTTGATTATAGGCATTGCTCATAAAAGCATCTGAATTCCAAGCCATACAAATTGACTTTGGTCCTGCTTAAAGGCTGCGTATAATCGCATTTGGAAGTGCATCGCATCCATTGCGCCGCTCCCCTTACAAAGCGGCAAATGGCGGCACGGGGTCCGATACGCGATAAGCGCCGATAAGGCTTTTCCGAGTGGCTGGGCCTGCCTAAAACATCAGTTGCCACACTCATAGCAACCCAAACCCTTTCTCATCATCAACTTTTCCTCACCCGCCTTCACTCGCTCTTCCTTTCGGCATCTCGCCTATCTATACTTAGTCGATTACATCTCATTTTGAGAGAAATTGCCCATTATGGGAAGCGGCGATCTCAACCTCAAAAAGTCCTTCCATCCTGGGCTGTGGCGCAACCAGCAGGCCGTCCTCGGAGAAGAACAAAAGGCCCTCGCCGAGCGCAAGCGCACAAAACAACGCATCGATGAAATCAAAGAGGAGCGCAAAAAGGAGGAGGTACAGCGGCAGCTAGAGGCGGCAGGCGGCAGGAAGAGGGTCGACCGCGTCGACTGGATGTACCAAGGCCCCAACGATGGACAGACGGGCACAACCGAAGAGACCGAGGCATACCTGCTCGGCAAGCGAAGGATCGACAACCTCATCAAGGGCACAGAACATAAGAAGCTTGAGAAGCAGGCCGGAGAGGAGAGTTTCATGGCCCTACAGAATGCCAACACGGTCCGAGATACAGCCGCCAAGATCCGAGAGGACCCGTTGCTCGCCATCAAGCGACAGGAGCAGGCCGCCTACGAAGCCATGATGAACGACCCGGTCAGACGACGTCAGTTGATGGCATCTTTGGGGGGCGGCGACGGCGAGAAGAAGGACAAGTCAAAGCGAAGGGAGGAGCGACACGACAGACACAAGAGGAGGCACCGTCACCGCAGCGCAGACCCAGAGGACAGACATCGCAAGCGCAGACGTTCTTATTCACGATCACGAAGTCCACGGCGTCGCGACGACTCCCGGGAAGACCGACACAGACGGCGAGACGACTATTCCCCAGACCGTCGTTCGCGACGGAGACGAGACGAGGAAGAGGACGGCGAAGAGGATCGAAGCCACAGGCGACGCCGCGATGACGATGACCGACGACGAAGCCACGGTGGTGAGATGCGCAACCGGGGACCAAGAAATAACGACGGATCAAGATCTGATAGTGGCTCACGGCCTAATGGTGGCTCAAGATCGAATGGCGGATCAAGGCCCAATGATGCCCCTTCTGGTCCCTCGGAAGAGGAGCGTCAACGCAAGCTAGCAGCCATGCAGTCGGCAGCGTCAGAACTAGACGACGTCCGCGAGAAGCGGCTGGCGGCGCTAGAAGAGCGAGAGCGATCGCTCCGTGAGGCCGACGATAAGGCGCGGGAGCGTGGAGGAAGGAACTTTGTGAACCGGCTACACCAACAGGCTGGAGAAAAGGGTCTAGGAGATCGCATGGGCGGAGGAAGACGCGGGTTTCAGAAGGACGATGATTAAGTGCAGGATACCCAATTTTGAACAATAATAGGCCATGATGAGTTTTGTACCACACCGTGTAACTTGGCGTTGAGTGTCTCGAATAGTTTGTCGTGCAACAAGTCAAGGAAACCAAGAGTATTCTCCCTCGCGTAATACAAACCAAGCACTACAGCATGAGTCAAGGCATCCCAGCCAACCTAAGCCACTGCAGTGACGATTCAAGGACTCTGGAGCCAAGCCACGTACATAAATCGCCAACGTCGGTGCCAAGCCACAATCTCTCGGCATGTCCAGTTCTGCCGAAGGAGGCGCCGCAGCAACCGAATTCTTGGATCATGGATGTCTCGATGGCGGCCAGCGCAAACACCACCGCCAGATCCCCCATTGATTGACTTTGAGGTCGGTCACGGACCTGAAGGACCCGGGCAATCATGGACCGGCGCCGAGCAGGAAAGAGCAGCAGTTTAATCGGGAGGCTAGCACTCGTCGGGGAAGGCTCAGGACCGGAGCAGTGGATCTCCGGGCGCCTGTGGAGCTGAAGCCAGGGGGAGGGCAGGTGACGGGGGACAGTGGAGCTGCCCTCCTCCCAGCGGCTCCTGCCCTCCTTCCAGCGGCTCTTTGGGGGGACTGGACGCCAGATTTGCAGCGGGCTTGCGCCTCCCGAGTCGGAGCCAAATCTACCGCCCTGGCCAATCAGGACCCGCAGTTCTGAATTCTTCAGCTGCTGCAAGTGGCCTCTAAGGTGACTTCATCTATGGATCGCTCCCTCTCGCCCCCAGCGCAGGCTCATTTCCTTGCCCCCGTCCCTATTCCAACTTCCATGTCACCCATCCCCTGCCTCCAACCACGATCCGATTCCGACCCTTTTTCTGCGCCGACGCTTTCCTCAATCGCACCCGACATCTACACGACGTTCGATTCCTCTTAGATCCGGCCACTTTGCGACGGCTTCAAATCGTACAAGACACCCCCAAGCCGCCTGCAATTGCGTCGCTCAACCCAAGTCGCGCCACTTTGAAACAAGTTTCCTAAAGGGAGCACCAGCCGAGTTTCAAACCAAAGACTTATCGCGGAACCCTCACTTTCGCCGACTCGAAATCTCCTCAGACACGACTTCCTCGAACCCTGACGACTCGATACGATGCCTGCTCTTTGCGGAGGATCCAAGACGGTCCAGCGTAAGCTGGTGCTGCTGTGCGTCCAGGACCCCCACCGTCCATGTCGAATCCTGCTGGACTCGCGCTGACCTGTCGATTAGGGGTGATGGTGCGTGTGGAAAGACGTCGTTGCTGAATGTCTTTACGAGAGGGTATGTTGTTCCGCGTGGGCGAATCGAGCATCATGGAACGAGAAGCTTATCGGCTATACCAGCTATTTCCCGACAGTCTACGAACCCACCGTCTTTGAGAACTATGTCCACGGTACGCCATGACGAAGCATCTGCTAAGAGGCCTCTCTAACGCTTGCGCAGATATCTTTGTCGATAATGTCCACATCGAACTATCTCTCTGGGACACAGCCGGCCAGGAGGAATTCGACCGGTTACGATCCCTCTCCTACGGTAACATCTCACACCCACCGACTTCGGCGCAGCTCACTAATATGATCTTAACCTAGACGACACGGACCTAATCATGCTCTGCTACTCGGTCGACAGCAAGGACTCGCTCGAAAACGTAGAGTCAAAGTGGGTGGGCGAGATCGCCGACAACTGCCCGGGCGTCAAGCTCGTCCTGGTGGCCCTGAAGTGCGATCTCCGCGAGCAGGGCGACGACGAGGACAACGAGACGGGCGAGCCGCGCGAGAAGCGCCCCATGATCAACTACGACCAGGGCCTCGAGGTGGCCCGGCGCATAGGCGCGCTGCGCTACCTCGAGTGCTCGGCCATGAAGAACCGCGGCGTCAACGAGGCCTTTACCGAGGCGGCGCGCGTGGCGTTGAGCGTCAAGAAGGACCGCGAGGAGAGCAAGTGCACCGTTATGTAAACGACCGGAGCGGTCTTGTGCACTAGCATTACGAACCCCGACGACGAGCCATATCGAATACGAGCCATCGCCCCTCACCCCCGGCGACACACGACCAATCTCACGAGAGCAGGGGTCTCGATGCTTCGCCCAGCTCCGGTCCGGGTTTTTACCCTTCCTCTTACGAGGGGAACATTCACTGTACATATCGAGTGCGGCATATATGCACATAGGGATTTTCTGGTGTTTTGGGTTGTTTTTACCTGCCCGCCTAGTTGCAGCGCATCTCTAGTCCGAGTCGCAAGGCCATGGCAGAGGAAGAGGCCCGGCATGCTGGGAGACGCCACATCTGTTTTATCTACTACCCAGTTTTTCTATGTCTGTTTTTTTCTCTAGTTATGCCCAGCAGGGGGTTTCTGCTTGTGCCCTTTGTGTCAGTTTAGCGAATTATTAATGAGATTCCAAACATGGCCGCCAGGAGGGAGAAAGTGATGATGTGGCCAAGACGATAGCGACGTGCACAGCCACGCTACAAAGGGAGGATGTGGCATGTGGAAGTCGGAACAAGTTGTTCCGTTGATAGCGATGGTGCTGTTCACTAATAGGCTTGTACTAATAGGGTTGTACGACAAGAAAGACTTTGACTGGCTCAAGTTGACTTGATGGACCAACTTGGCTTGATGATGGACGCAGATGACTTGATGCTTCAGATACTTGGCGCACTAGTTGCCCTACGACATGGGCATCGTATTAGATCTAGCTAAACGACAATATCCTGCTCCCCTCCAAGACCGATGCTGTCATTCCGTGCTACAAACACCACAACAGACAGATCATGATAACCAGCCGCAGCGCGGTATTCAGCATGTCCAACCCGAACCAATAACAAACCCCCTCCAGAGTCCCAAAAGCAAGGGTCTCATTCCAACCAGCCTCACCCTCCATGTCGTCAACATCGTCATCGCATCCCAAGCCTTTGACGCTATCCCCGGCTGCCCCCTACCCCTGTGT
>JABEYC010000424.1:0-54198 GCA_013266195.1 Fusarium zealandicum
GTACCCATGTATGCATGGAAGGGCACCTAGGAAGGCGGGAAGGTATGGACTCAGCCTAGGCCTGAAGAGTGTGGCGGAACAGGCGTGACGACAACAGCGGGGGAGGGAGAAGTGGACGCTATTACGCACACGCCCGGAACTGCCGTGACGGGAACTTTTTTGTGTCTTATTCTTGTACGTTTGCTTGAATCGAGTCTGGTGTCTGAGGTCTCCAAGGTGCAGAGACGAGAGAAATAGGCCATGAAAATGTGGGAGACTGGGGGGGGGGCGTGGGATATGCTTGGGGGGGTGCAGCCGCTGTAAGGCATGGAAAGATTCAAGTAAGAGGTCGGGTGCCTTCTATGCTCCAAGGGTTGCCCGTTTAGGGTTCCCTTCTCAAGACGGGTTTCCAGGTTGCCATCCCTTGGAGCATCAGTGCGTACGTATTAAGCATGGGTAGCGGAGGATGGATCCCACGGATGGGACGTACATATGTAGTATTACAACTGTCAGTTGGTCCTGGCCTGTCAACTCTAACCCGTCTGTAACCAACTGCGGCGTACGTATGGACCCAGCACCGGCTGCTTCGTAACTCGAGATCGTGATGTGGGAGTCCATGGACACGCTCATCAACTCGCTCTCCACTCTGACTTATCATCTCATTCTTGACCCCGGGGCTTGAACGCGTTGCTTACATTACACGGACAGCAATAGAGTGCAGAGGGGTGCGAGATCCAATCTGGCCTGCGTTCCGCCTGCTCAACAGGGTCCCCACAGCAGCCCCCGCTCCTGGCGACTGAGGGATGGAAGCCTACCTAGGAGCCCTGTAAACTGCCCTACGGCCTCTGCGCTGCAACGCATCCAATGGATCCATGGATTTCTGCCCTTCGGGTCGGCCAACCTGGGAAGGGAGCCCTGTGGCCTTTCTGCCCTGGAGGGCTGGCATCCATGTCTGGGGGAAGGGGGTGTGTTTACGAGTGTCCGCCCACCTTTGAGACCAAGAAACGCTGGGGCTGCCGGCGCGGGGGAGGGGGTGTAAGGCCGAACTTGGCAGCGGTAAAGCCTCCAAGACGTGCACGTATAGAGTACGAGCTCTTGGCGAGTCGACAAGTACCTCCCGTCATTCTCTGAACCGATAGATCGCTCCCTCACCAATGGAATCGACAAGCAAGCTAGAGCCTTCGTCATCCTCTGTCAGCTCTTGCTCAGGCACTTTTCTAACGTTACCAGATGGGCTTCTGCACCCGACGGAATCGGCATTGCGCAACGAGTGCCCTCCTTTGGATCGCCGTTGGCGTACGATATTCTGCTCTGGGCTGCTCTGCTCTGCTTAGCGGAGACCTTCCTTTCTTTTTTCTGGCATCGACAAGGCCGAGGGTGCGAGGAGCTGCATGAGATGCTGCATCTCGTTTCTCTCTCTGAGGATAACGCCCTGCAACGAGCATCTTCCCTGATCCTGGGATTGGAATTCTTTTGCCCTCTTCTATCCTGCTTCTTTTGCCTGCACCGCTCACTGGTTCTCACGTGCATCCCGTCCGCCTTCCCGCCTGCCGCTTCCCGGCTACGTTTTTCCGTGCTATTCCTGGATCTCCAACCCACCTATTATGTCGTCTACTGCATCGACAGGGCGGATATAACTGCTCTACATGCGCAAAGCTCCGGGGAAGAGCCCTGATTAGAAGCCCTACAGTATTGTATGCAGGACGGGAGTCGTTGATCCCGTAACGGAGCATATTTGCATAAACGTCCGTGGCTCAGAACCTCAAAGCTCGCCTCGCTTTCGTACCGGCATCTTAGCCTACCTACGGAGTAGTTCCGCCACCATTCCTCGATGCCGCCTCGTCATCTTCCTCGTGGCCATGCTCAGCCCTTTGCTTCCCTTACCCACGCGCCACAGGAAATTTCCGAGAGCCCGAGCCCGTTCGGCCCCCCTCGAGTTATCGGGCTCCTCGGGCAACAGGCAACGGTCCTGGCTGAATCTGACCTTGCCGCGCAACTCTTGCGTTCCAGAGCCTGCCAAGAAGCTTTGACTCCCCAACTCAGGAGTGACACCAAATGAGGCTCGTGCAGTTTATCCATCCACGGCTCATTCCTTGCCAGTATTCCAATAACGGCAATTGCCATTATACTGAGTCATTGGTGTCGACTCGACGTGGGTAACTGATTCCATGCTAGGTAGTAGTCGAGTTCACAGCGGCTTTGAACCCCGCAAAACTGACTACGACATGTCGCTGTTTCGCTTTCACTGGGCATCGTCCCACGCCAATTTGACTCTGCTTCACGTCTGTCACCGCTCCACAGACCACGACTACGAATCCACTGCGTTGATGCTAACAAAGAGCGCGAGTTGCTTGCTGTAGGGTTATGGAGGAACCCCGCGTGCCGAGGGAGATCTACCAGGGTCTCCCAGGGATACAGGCGGGCCCCCTGGATCGTACATATCTCTGATGAGCGGTCGCCTGACGACGACATGCGACGATGGCGAAGGGTGAGGTGAGGGCGGATGAGAACAGGCAAAAGGAGACCCTTTGCTTGGTGGGCTTACGGGAGGCGGCGGCTATATCGAGCTTGAATCCTGCCTGCCCGGAACAAGCTGCATCCTTTGATCCTCCAACAGTGCTCGATAAGTTCGACTCGTCTCCCTGCGCAAGAAGCCACAACCAACCCAATTGCTTAGCCGGTTACGCCGGATACGATGCAAGAATCCGGCGATCCTCACGGCCACGGTGAATGTAATCACTCCGGCTGGGTGCCGGAGATAAAGTGTGCTTAATCCGGCTGCCTGGCGTCCAAAACACGAGTTCTCCAGGTGGTCGTTCTGCCGCTACAAATGCGAGCCCACGGGCGCTACACTTCCACCCTCAGCCCCCCACCTCCGGCCGAGGCCTGGTCCCTGCAAAGCGGCCGGCTCGGGGCTAACGAGCGGAAAGCGCATCGACACTTGAGGCACTAAGATGACCCGACTGACTACCGTACATACGGCTCGGTTCCTCCTGATCTTGGCCCTCATTACGAGGGCGAAACCAGTCCGTCGGGTGCAGCTGAAGCCATAAGAGGCAGGCAAATGCCGTGGCCCATCCGGGGCTGGGTCAGCGGCCTGTCACTGCTGCGGGACGGCGGCTCTTGTTGACTCGAGTGACGTTGTGTTGCGAATGGAGCTGCGTCCTTGCAATCTGCAGCGCTGTTCCGATTCCCCTAGTTTTCAGATCGTCATAAGGACCGAGTTACTACGTACAGGATCTGGATACCACCAAATTACATCGCCAGTGATGAGGTTGAGGTTAAGGTTGAGTCAAATGGTGGTGTCTTCCCCCGGGATCGTTCGTACGGCTACGAATAGCGAGCGATGAATTGCACGAGAGGATTCAATCCTGGTGCATCTAGTTGCAGCAGGATGAATCTACATGCTCTCCTGACATAATGGCGTTTGCTAGAACACTTCTCCGAGTCGTTCAGCTTCGCTGTATTAAACGAGACGCGTGGGCCAACTAGACTAGGTAGATACAGTACGTACTATTAGAGACAGACTAGTACTACTATTTCGTGCGTTAGTCTTTGATTAGAAGATGATGACCAACCAACCGTGATTTGCGCTTCTCCAACAAAGCACGGAACTCTCCGTCGGTCCAGTTCGAATACGAATACCCGCCAGCTAAGCCCTATCCTTGGCCATTCCTCGCAAGCGTGCTGTGAACAGGCCCTCTACCCACGTACTACGTAGTAGCATGAAGCGCCAGCTGGGCAAGGGGTCTGAGTCGTGCGTGTTCTGTCTCGCGAGGGAGCCAACATAACAGGGTGACCTCGGAAAGTGGGGAGAGCGAGTACCGCCTACTGCGCGTGTGCGCCACAGACCCGCCACGCCGGAGCCACAAGCGGCCTCGGAGGGGGTCTCTGCGTGAGATGGCGCGGCTAGCGGGCGGGCGACGGTCGTCTCTCAGCCCTACCAGTCATTCCTTGGATGCAGCCCGGGACCCCTTCTTTTGGGTGTTAGGGCTGGCCTTGCGAAAGTGTGTGTGTGGTTGGTCACTAGAGCAAGCCATCATTAGGCCTGTGCTTTTTTCTGATTCTTGGGCTAGGTTTGCTCTCCGGGAGGCGCCGCTGCGAGAGGTAAAACAAGCACCCAGGATGACAAGTTTTCCTCCACCGCATCGTGAGTGCAGAAAATGGACATTCTCAGAAACCTTGGTTGGAGAATCGCAGTAGTGAGTGAAGCTGGAGCCGGGATATCAAATTAGCTAACCCGCTTGCTGGGGCATGGAGAAACGCTCGGTTCTCTTTTAATCCTCATGAGGCGCTGATCGTCCATCTGCCCCGCCAAGTCGTTCCAAGCCTCCTCTCGAAAGCTGGCCCCTGAGGCTCAGAACCAGGAGGGAAGGAAGCCAGAAGAGATTGTACAAACACTAACAAAACCATGAGAAGCGGAACACTGGCCGTTGTTTCTCCACAAAATGGAAGGGCATGACGAAGGGGAGATAATGTTCAAGGTCCGGCATCATGGAAGAATCCGAAGGAGGGGCGTGGGAAACAGTTGGAGAAATCATGGCAACCGTGCCAGCTGCGCCACAGCTGCTCTTTTCCTAGTGCCGGGACAGGTATTCGGCAGTTCGTACCTGCTTTCTCTTGTTGTGCTATCGATTTGTTAGCAGCCTCATCAGCGCTGCTGATTTGACACATTTTCACTAAAACTTGGATGAAACACGACCCGGGGCATCACCAGCTGAACTTCAAGGTACCATTCAGCTTCGTCATCAGGCTCAGCCATTTCTCTTGACGCGGCACATTGCCTCGTCCTACGATGTACAGTACGTAGGTAGGTACCTGGGCACCTGGGGTACCTAGTTCCAACGGCAACAGCTCGTTGGCTCTGCGAGTATCTCGAATGTTGCTACACCAAGCGGTTTTGGGTCAAGCCACTAGACTTTCCTCAGCTGGCACTTGGCCGTCTGCCGTCCCCTTGGCCTAGAGGACTGACGCGCGGACGCCAGGCCATTTGAACTGCCATATCTGGAAGAATCCACTGTGAGTGAGGTACGTACGATGGTTGCACGACTCCCAGCACATGAATGCCCACAGAGGGTGGGGTGGCCCTTGGTGATGTTGGTTGATGACTAGGTCGGTTTCGACTTGTCGTTTGACCCCGTCAAAGTCTCTTTGCGTTTCCACTCAGCAAAGTCAATAGGCGATGAGAGGCGGAGAAATGTATCCTCTCGACGGCCTTTGAAACTGAGCTCCTGCTTCATCAGCACCATCGGAACATAGCTAGCCATTGCAGCTCATCCAGCTTGTAACTATTCAAGCGTGGGTGATTTGGGCGATTAGAATCTGAACCGTACATAGTACACCGTTCAGCCCTGCGGTCCTGGGCTCACCACATGCCGCCGTTGACGATTGATTAGACTACCTTGCGTCGTTTCGGATACATTACTCGACGGGATGCATGGCTCCCTCGTGACAGCCATTACTAACGTATCAGCGCAATTTGAACATGCTGTATCCCGGCACGATTGACCCACGCAGCCAGGGAACCAACTCGTCGCAGTGGACTCTATTTCAACTGCCGAGCTGGATGCGTCAGCACCTTGGTTCGACTTCTGTTGATCCGCAGAGTAGCACCGAACATCCAAACCCAGTTTCAGGAATGAGCAAAAGATAGTACCCACCCAGAGACAACAGCCGACGCTACAGTACCATCCATCGTCGAGGCCCAGCTCTTGACGGCACTTGCTCTTCATGCCTGAGACTTGATGACGACTGGGCGAGGCGCAGCACCACCTTATTTCTCCAACTGGTTGCTCGCGTCGATCTCCCTTAGCACTACGGCCCTATGCCAGGGATGCTGGCGATACCAGAGGGTTTGACACATGCAAGATCCCTCTCCGTGACCCCCGGACCCTTTTTTGCATCGGTTCCGAGTCGAGGCAGGGAAATTCTGAATATCTCTGACCAGGCCTAGACACCCTAGCCCTGAAATTAGTCTTGGGGATGAGCCTAGAAGCGACTCCGGGCATCCAGGATTGTGCATTGCGCCTTGGACTCTCACATCCAGTAGACAGCAATCACTCTCGGTCTGGTTTCCTGGAAGGGCGAGTGGCATTATGTTTCGTCCTGGCCCATATCACCGGTTCCTTGACGGACAGTGTCCCGGAGACCATCTCCTTTGAGACAAGTCTCCTACATGGTAGCGGCAATCATGGACATTGGGCGGTGGGGCTGCCGAGGTTCAGCTCAGCTGGGGGAGGGATCCTGTCATTCCTCGACGTTGTGAGGCCGCTGAGATGTCAAGCTGCGATGTTGTTGGCTACGGTAGAGCGCAAACACTGGTCGGACCCGAAACTCTTCGGCCCTCAGGGTCTCACGCCTCGTTACAAACACTGCCCTCTAGGGTTGCCCAGTCCCAACCAAACCGACAAGATTCGTGGCTACAGTACCGTAGCTTAGCGACTTGGGCGCGCCACAAACAATCGCATCCATGGATGGAGGCAATAGAGGGCAAACTTGCAAGGCAGAAAAAGGCCTCCTGTCCAGCCATGCGACACGGGGATCGGATACGAGAAGCCTCTTGGCAGGCAATGCGGCTTGAAAATTCAGATCTCAGAGGCGTCCGGATGTCCCGTGGCGAAATGCAACGTCGAGTGGAGCTGGGAAAGCTTGACAGGTCGCGGCCAACAGGATCAAGATCCACAAAGGGCAGTGATGATCGCTCAACTCTTGGAAGTTTGACTATTTCTACAGTACAGTACAGTACAGTACCACGCCTCCGCCACAACACGCACGCAAATGGTTGGAGGTATTAGGTGTTGGTTGGTTCAATGCAGGTGTTTCTATTTTGGCAAACGAGAACAAACTAGACCAATTGCTCCCTTCCAAGAGATCTCGAGGGATTGCGTGTCTGTGTCTACCCCCCTCGATATCCATGTGTTGCTCCGCTACACTCCGGTGTCACTCAGCCGCCAGAACGTCAAAGCAAAGGCTTCAGGGGTACGGTACAGTAGCCTATCGTCCTACCGCTCACTTGTTCATCTATAGCGCACGGGGTCACGCGGCATCATATCCATTCAGTCCAGGATCTAAGCTAGTCACACATATGAGGGCACAAATAGCTCGAGGAATGGCCGCCGTCACGTTATTGACGGGGAAGTGGGCCAAGTCAGTATTCGAGGTTCTGACCACGGCCAATCTCAAGTTCTAGACGGCATGGGGCTGAGAGGCTGTCGGTCCGAGCATCAAGCCCCGAGCCCAGAGCCGTCCATATCGCTACTAGTTGGCTCGAAGCCTAGTGTCTCTCTCTAATAACCTGCTCGGCGTTACAAGGCTTCACCTTTGCGACTGGACGCCATTCACGGGAGGTGGGCGGACAGCCGATATTGAACTCGTCAGCACAACTGAGACAGCAGCACGGCGCCAATATGCACCAGCCTGGGCTAGACCGTTCTGCCTTTGGTCATGGACTCATGGGATCTGAGCATGTCCGTTGATTAGTAGAGGTGTACTGTCGCATCATGGAGACCAAGGCCTCGTCATCCGTGGCTGATGTTCTTGGGCGGCAACCTTGTAAAGGCCTAGGACGACTGTTGGAGAAACGCCTTTAACTTGTGGTCTGGAATGCCCATTTACGGTGATATCTCACCGCTTCTGGTATCCACGACTCAATTTGGACTGCCCTGTCTGTCTACAAGGCGATCAAAGTCTTTGGTTCAGCCTACTGCTGGGCATGCTACTCCATCAAGAGACACCCTCTACTTGGTCAACATTGTACCAGCACAAGTTACAGTTGAGATTACAGCCAAGCAACTACACGAATATCCTTGTCAAGCAGACGCAATCGGCCAGGTCTGTCTTGAGGGCTGCAAGTCTATCAGCGGAATAGCGGTTCGTGAGCCAAGCTTCGGCTATTGATAGCCGGAGCACTGGCCAAGGGCAGCCTATGCGCGATGCTTGGCCAATGGATCTTGGAGGAGCCAACGTCTGTCTGTCTTTGGCCGGTTTGACGGGTGGAGAGTGGTCTAAGTGGAGAGGATTCGGCTCATGGCCTGGACCTCTGGCATTGCTTCTGGGTCCCGTGCCAGGGAGATGTGGGCGGCGGGTGGGACTACAGCCCTATGTCTCGCGATTGACAACAGGCAAGATCCCCGTCGACGAGTCCTCCACCTGCCTCGGCTCCAGTTCCAGACTCTCCGAGATGAAGACGGGTTCCGGGGCCATTGGACGGCCGGACACGGGGCACGTTCTGGCCCGGATCTCTACAAGGCTGCCGCCGCCAAAACCCCCTGGGGTTCTGAGGAACCTACACAAACAGCTCTGCACAACGGCCTAGGCGTCACACGAGTCCACCTCATGGTTCGCCTAATGATGGTTTGGCGAATAGTCTGAACCCAATCAGCAAGCGACGTGAGCTACATAGCAGGTGGCTTGCAGCAGCTCGACAAGTCTTGTGGGGGGATTGCCGAGGCCATCGTGCGCGCTTGATCGAATGAGCGGGCAAAAGACAATGCATGTTCCTCGTCTGCCGAGATGTCGTGTTGATATCTGGGGAATGAGCTGACGGGCGCCTCACCTGAGCAGGAAAAGAAAGAAAATGGGGAAAGGCGCCGCTCCCTCTTGACGTGAGGCGCCCGCCAGGGGTTTGACGGCTGGGGGGTGTTGCTTGCGGAGCCAACCAAGGCGCGACGATGTTTGGCGAAGTGCAGGGCTGGAAGGGCACAGCATGTCTCACAGAGATGATGTTGTCCAACGCTGTGGTCGGTCTGAAAGCCGAGCGCGGAGACAAAAGGTCCCTCAGACTGAGGCGATTCGTGGACAAATCAGGCAGCTCCGTCGTGGTTCGTATCAACAAGAGCATCCAAGAGACTGGCTGTGCTGCAGCATCGTATCTGGAAACACGGATCTTCCTGGCGACAGGTACTATGCACCGTAGTATTATCAACACCAACGGCCTGGCATAGCATCTTGATCAGAGACTGTGCCCTCGATCCAACTCAGCGTCGTCGACTCGCCCACCCACTCACTCACCGTAGGGTTGCGCCAACGGTGCATTCGGCATGCATTGCAGTAGGTAGGATTGCTTTCCCAGCTCAACCCCCACGGGCCAGGAAACGAAGGCGAGTCTAATCTCACAACAAGCTTTCTACGAAGCCCTATGTACAAGACAAGTCGACAGGGCAAGATACGGTCTGTGCCGCGGGTCTGCGTCGCAGATTAATTGTTGTGTCCATCGTCGACCCCGCGTCCGACGCTCCCGGAACTGACTCGTTCAGGAGGGTCTTTGTTTGTCTGTGTGGTCCTCTTACGGGAGGAGGATCCAACACGAGCTTGCGGCCTGATGATATCCGTAGGGCTGTTGTGTTCTGTTCTGCGGGCGTGGAATGTCGCAATCTCGACATGCCATGAGCTGCGAATTGCCGGCCATGTTCCCGCCGCGCAGTCGGGAGCCTCAACCAGCAATTGGCTCCTTGGAGCGCCTTGATAACTAATCTGAAACCCGGCGTTAAGCCAAACGTCGGCCGAGACGAGCCCTATGAGGCTTGCGGGTGAAAACCACGCAAACTGCTCCGCGTGGAGTACTACCGGAGCCTGCGGGCGCGGCGTCTTGATGGAAGCCGTCATTGTATCACCATCTCTTTATCAAGGCAGACGCATTAAACTAGTGATCGGCAGAGTGAGCCGTCATGGACCCATCCGCATCAATCTCTCTCTTGGTTACAAATTGGTGCTGTAGACTTGCGTGGTATTGTTCCATTCTGGAGGCAACCTCCGAAAGCAACACGCTACAAGGGGTGCGGAATAGATACCGCTCACGCCCCTATCCTTTCCCCTATATTGGAACACTTCTAGAAACATTCCGGAAGGGTTCCATCCCTTTTGAGGCAGCCAGACCAGGGGGTGGTGTGCGACATCAGCCCTGGACCAAGCAGCCCCTGCAGGGAGGGATAAAAGTCTCTTTGGCTCCTTGTTTGTTCCTACTTTAGCTTTTTGCTTACAAGTCTCCAGCTTTTGCATTAATCAAGACTCTTTTCCAGGGCGTCACCTCGGTGCTTATGCGGATCGTACTGGTTTGCTATCGTGTTATCCTTGCTTGGCAGCTTGGCTATAGTCTGGCTTCTCTATTGACTCTAGGCAATCACATGCAAAAGATCCCAGAGTACAGGGGGCTCCAGTTGTTTAAAGCGCCGCCCCTGGCTGGAGCATCCCGGGGGTAATTCCGCTCCTGTCAAGCCGGGACAGGACAAGGCTTGGGCGAGTCTCCGCGGAGGGTCTATATGTCCACGGTGGGTTAGACCGTTCATGGACCGACGGCCGCGGTAGACGGAACGGGCATCGCGAGTTGATCGTTCGTTGGGCTACACAAGAGACAGGCAATATTGATCCACTTGACTGCGTTGGCTCGTCGAGATGGACATGGCATGTTCCGTTGATGGGTAGTAGCCACGAGACGAACTGGTTAGGACGGCCATGCAACCATGCAACCCAAGGCCTGGGCCCTCGATCCAGTGTTTCCGGCAGCTTGGGATATGAGGCCAAGGTCCTTTCGGCATGGGAGAAGAACGACAGCTCGGTTGCTGCTTGCTGCTCGGCGTGTTGTAGCGAAAGGGCTGGGTCGGGTAGCAATGGGAATTCAGAGCCAAGTTCCTGTACGGACAGGGCGGAGATCTACGGCCATGGCATCATCCAGGCCTGTCAACGCTGCCCGTTCGATTCTCCCCACGGCGATTGTGAAGCGACGGCGACTTTGAAGCTGAGAGGAGACGATACGCACGGATAGCGGCTCGTGAGGATATGGGTCCTTTTGCTCAACCCAAGATCGATAGCCCGGTAGGGCATCGTCCGTGTTCCGGGAATGTCAGATCATATCCGAAGACCGCCCTGGTCACCAAGGCACGGAGGCAGAACTAGGCAACAACGCGCGTTTGCCTGCGACGACCAGCAGAGAGAGGCGGGATGCCTCGCAAGACATGGAATCTATGTCCGTCCCCGTCGCATGATGCCATGCGCATCAATCGGCCGGGAATATCGCTACAACCGAGGACGGAGCTGCTTGCCTTTCCCGACCACGGCGATGGGATCGGGGCGGGCGTCTTACACACAGCTCCGACTCTGACGTCGTCCTGCATTCATCGCTGGAGGGATTAGGCTTCTCAGCCCAACTCCCAGGGTCATGTACCTAGCTGCGATGCTAGCTGGCAGAACCCTGGGTTCCTGGACTAGTGTACAGATAGGGCGTCTGAAGTGCCGTTTCCGCAGTTGCAACCGCGCGGCAGTCAAGAGTTGGAGACGAGCCGAGACTCCACACATGTCTGGGTGCCTTGACCAGATGGAGCACGCGTATCCGATATCAAGGCTGCTATACGTAGGAGTCACGGTCGAATAATCTCCGACCGTGTTTCCTGTGTGAGGGTGCAGCCTCCCGTTGGACGTTTCCAAGGTTCGAGGGGCACGCACCCCACTGCTGATTCCGGAAACCGAGGCCGTGCAATAATGGGTTGTGGGGATCTGCTATCGAAGATGGAAGTTTCAGGATGGAGAGGAGAAAGCGGTATGTATGCACGGTCTCTCGGCGGTAGGGGACTGACGTGAACGTCATCGAGGGTTGCAGCGAGCCGAGGTAAGTTTATTGTTAGATGGGAAGCTCATCTCCTGGTTCCCGAATCGAGGGGTGATGCCGAACCATCAAGATGCTGTATAATGCCAAGGAGATGAGATGGGCCGGCCTAAATAGGGCGTTGGTGGTATCAATGGTAGGGCTGGAGCGGGCGAGTGACGTCTCCGAAACAGTTCGGACCGCCGAAATCTCCCAGCGGGTAGCATCTAACCGGAGGCTCTTTTGTCATCGAGGGGTCTCTGACGAGTTAGACAGGCCGCACTTGACCCAGAAGCTGGGATGATCTTCATCCTGGCTATGCCGCGCAGGGTATCATTGGACATGAAGCAAACGTTTCAGGGAGAATAGGGCATCATTCTCAGCCAAGCAACGGCGCACGTATGTATGGAGCATGCGGAATGGAAGAGATAATTGTACCATCTCTCTCCCTGTACCCGGCAGAGAATGCGCGTAAACGGTCCTATTGTTCCATCCTGTCGGTACCGGTTCTATGGGGGCGATTCAGGGATTGGTAGTGGGTTAAGGGCGGAATATGTGGTTCAGTTGGTGGACGGGCGAGACTTGTGTTGGCGGTAAGATATGCCGATGGCTAGAGGAGTTGGTAAAGTGTTTGAATTTGGATCAACTATCCTTTAGACTTGCTCTTGGTGGTTCGTATTGTCTGGATCAATTTGAGGGACTCGAGTTGTGCCTTGGTTATTCTGCCTCAGTTAGATAGGGTAATTTATATCAGTGATTTTCCTTTGACTAATAAGCTCGAAACCGTTGAGAGTAGAGCCAAGAGTAGAGCCAGATGAGATGTCATTCAAAGGCTTGATATTGCGTAACGAGGAGCAAAAGGTCCAAAGGCAGAACTTGAGGGGGCTCGAGCTGCGTCTTGATTGCTCTGCTTCAGTTACATAGGATACGTGTGAATTAAAAACAATATTGAACCACCGAGAGTCGAGGTCCACTGGATGTTCTCAAGTCCAAGTTATCAGCCTCCTGAGGGAGGACATGGCTTCAACATGAACCGGACCAATCTTGCAGTCCGAGTGCCAGTAATGAAGTTCCCTGTGTAGTCTGCGGCAACTGCCACGGTACATCAAGCTCTCTGAGTTGTAGACGGGAGAGTTCCTCTGAGCAATGGGCCAGTCGAGGCTGCGAATTGAGCATAGGGTAGAGCGTAGCAAACCGCCTATCCCGCGAATCCAGATCACCAAGCATCAGGGTCGTCGGGAACTTGCCAAACATGACGTTTCTCGTGGCCTGGCTTTGCTGGAGACCGACGTGGACGGTTACAGAGAGCTTGGTTCGCAGCTATAAAGATACGACATTGTCAGTCTTATCGGGCTGGGAGAAACGGTCCTGCCCACAGCTGAACTGAAGACTGGTTTGTGGGTTCCCGTAACCAAATAGACCGTCCCGTCAACTGACGAGCGTGGCAGGGTTTCTGCCGAGTTCATCAACAGTATGTCAAGCCTTAGCCTCTAGTTCAGTTATAGGAGTGTTGTTACTTACCTGAAAGTACAACATGCTCCCCCAAAGTGTGACACTTGGTCAGTCACATATCGCTAAAAGTCGGATTTCTTGTCCACTGAGAGCCGCCGAGGATGTTCTACAACTCGCTCTATCTAGCAAACGCCCTCCGAATCGAGGGCCACGCAAAGAAACCCCGCAGGCTTTTCTTCAGCAGAAAGTGTTGGTGAGATTCACACACTTTCAGCTGGCTACTTCTGTCAAGTGAACTGCAATGAGATCAGTTCCGGTTAGTACTTGTGCCGCAAAGGCAACGCTCAACCCGAATCCGAGAACGGAGCATCTGGTGATTCCGCCTGGATCATGTTGGCAATCTCCTGGGATAGCCTTCTTATCTGCAGAGTTCCGACTCTCTCTAGCGGCTTTCAAGCTAACCCGAGGGAACTTGACCAACTTGAGAATTATTAGAAGAGGTTGGTGTTGGGTGTTGTGCGTGAACAGATACACCCTGGGCCAAGTTTATAGTCTGCCGAGTCGACCAAGCGGTTCCTTTGATAAGCTAGATTGATAGAAAAAGCCAAAGAGTAGTGATGGATAATTACATAACCCGGTATACGTGCTGCTCGTCCCTTGGGACAAACTCAGACGCCCTCCCGTGACGGAGAGGTGACAGGTTTGCGTATCACTCCCTTTCCAAACTTCCGGACACCGGCAGAGAACTCCTGGCTATATAAAAGTAGAATAATGGGTTTTAACACTTTGGAGTGAATAACGGAAGAGCGGGCGTCGATATGAGAACAATAACCTTATGCTAGCCAAACTGAAAGGTATGGCTGCATATGCCGCATTTATGACTAGATTCACAGAATGAGTCTTTATTGTATTAACCTGATAACTCAATGAGTGTGAATTTGTAGTAAGTGCACGTGTACCGCAGTTTTTGTTTGAAGTTGTCATCATGTCAGGCGAGTTGCAAGTAGCGAGATGATGGTGTCAACGAGCAAAGTGAGGTTATTGAAGTTCAAACGGGCTGTTGTGATTGGCGATACCCCGCTCTAGTGTAATAGAGGCAACAGAAACAGAGAAGTTAGGAGGCATGAATGTTATAGAACTTATCTTTTACATATAACTCAATGGCGATTGATACGTCTCCAGGTCGATGGCTGTGGTTGAATTGAGTTCCTTGTCATGGAAACACAGCCCTACCAAACACGCACGCCAACAACCAAGTCATTACAGATCTTGAATAAAATTCGACCAGCTCAGAATCGAGTAAAGACTTTATCAGCCTGAGTTGCAATTAGTATCGAGCAAAGCATGAAAACGCAGCGAAACTCCTGCCATGGCTCCTTGTCCGAGCCCTACCCGGTACCATCACCCCAAGCCCAGAACAGAGACATTGACTCTCTACTCTTACCATGACAATTACTCGTTAGTACTCGCAAGGTTGATGTGAAACTGTCTTGTGAACGTGAATTTCCTAAAGGACAGCTTAGGGATAGTTTCGGGTGTGACCACCTGACAGACGGCAGACCAGATAGACTGCTATCGCCAGATCAAATTGGCCCTCAAGTTCAAAGTCAGGGTTCTCTCGACCAAGATTGAGAACAAATTATGCGAGATTTTACGGAGGAAATGTGACGTTTGCTTGCAATCTAGTCTAATCCTCTAATCCCAAACTCTTGTCCTGTTGAAGAACGACAGCCAATCTAAATGACGATAACCATCCAGACACCCCAAATATATGTTTAATAGCCTTTTCATGTTCCCATACTTGTCCGTGTATCCCATCTCATCTTGTGTTTCTCCTCCTCTCAAGTCTATTGCCCAGTAACAACCCATCATCTATGTACCCGTCCACCTTCAGAGCCCGTAGTCAATCATCTCAACAAAAATCCTCTCAAAGAGGCCCTTCTCGGACGAGTTGACCAACATGCCAAGTCCACCCAGAACCACGAGCAAGAAGAAGGTCTTCCACGGGAACCAGCTGCCCCTGTTGGCCTCGTCGTTCTCGCGCCGAGCAATAGCCAGCAGCCCAAGCTCCTCGCGGAGCGCCTTAAGCTCATCGTTCAGCTTCTCGTGGGCACCGAGGTCCTTTGCAGAGTCCATCTGAGCCTCAAGCTCCCGGACGCGGCCCTCGTACTTGGCGATGCTCGAGGCCGTCTCGCTGAGACGGGCCTCGCACACGTCGAGCTGCCACTGCTGGACGTTGCGCGGGTCCAGCACGACGAGGTTGTGGTCCGCGATGGTGTCGCGGGTACTGCGAGGCGCGAACCGGATGGGTGTTGCGGTGGTGTAGAGTTGATGGGTAGGAGAAAACTCGTTCCGGGGGGTGGTGGTGGTGGGCTTGGCGGTTTGGTCGGACATGGTGCTCAAGGCTAGTTTGCTGAAGAGTTGGGTTGATAGTTGTGGTCTAAGAGACAGTGTTCGATGGCGAGAATTCGTGCTCAAGGGCGTTAAAAAGGGAGTCGTCAAATAATTAATAGCTTGCTGAAGAATCTGAGGTGTGAGTGAGTTGAAGAAAAGGAAACCCAGTCGGACTCTGCCTCTTCTTATACATCAGCTTTCAACGTAGACCCAGAGTCTTCAATGTGATACCTCAAAAGCTCTCACTTTGTATCAGGTCTCCATAGCGAGAGTCATCACTATTCCTTTGTTCCTATAGTCTTGCTGCTGGATAGGCGCCTACCCCTGAAAGGGTGGCTGCACTGTACCGACAAAGCGACATAGTACAAGACTACCAACATTGAAAAACAACTGCCTAGAACCCTCAGCATGATCCTGGATTCGCCCGGTTCCCGAGAGCTGAGGAAGTGATTTGCTAAACCGTCTGAATCAGCTTCATGACGCCCAGGCCACTTCTTCAGAGAACAAAAAAGATCTTCATGGGTTATGGGGCAAAAGTAGGCGATCAATAAACCTCATGGTGATAAAGGCCCATAAATTGAACGGTGGGTTGTGCTGTATGATGTACCTTTCTTTGACGACATCCTAGCCTCCTCATACATGGCCCTTTGCCCCCCCTCCGCCTGCATTTCGCTGTTGACCGATGTCCCACAAAGCTCGTACTCACGCTGCCTTCTTGAAGAAGGCCGACTATAGCCTTGGTTATCTTAACCCGATACGGTTTCATCGTAGCCAACCAGGACGCCTTTGTGGTAGTAACCAGCTGTTTGGCCCCTATTTTCGAGATCAAGACGTATAGAGCGTGAATGTTCCAGTGTCTTTGAAGTCGTTGTCTTTCACCCGGTTTCTGTTCGAATGCACACCGTAAGATTGTAATTATTTCGGAGTTGCCGCTCATCGTGAGCATTGATTAACCGGTCACAGTCCACCAAAAACACCCAACGCCGCCAAAGACAAGTGGTAGCAAACATAGTTCAGGCTCTCACTCAACTTGTCACTCCACGTGCCCCCTCAAAGTAGCCTCAAAAGCCTTGCGTCCAGGTATATCGTGAACACTATCAACCCACACGATCTGCTTGACGCGCTTCCGAACTTCGGCCCATGTCTGCCTGCCCACCAGGCTCTGGATAGACTGTACCAGCCAGGACTCGCTGCCCTCAAAGACCATGATGGAGCCGATCAGCAGGAGCCAGAGCTTGATGTTGGCGACGGTCTCTCCATCGACGGGGACTGCTTCAATGGCGTCGCGAATTTGCTCTGCGAACTGGGCCGACTTGAACTTGCACCCTGGGAGCTTGATGAAGAGGGTCGCTTCAAAGGCCAATAGTCCAAGACGGATCGCCTCGTGGAGTGGATTCGCGTCAATGGTATAGTCGAGGAGTAGTAATCGATACTGAATCGAGAGCATCATCTCCTGAAAGTGCTCGGGTCGAAGCTTTTCACGGCCCGTCATGAGCTGGTTGGCTAGGCCAGAAAAGTCCCTCAGGTCTTTAAACACGTTCAGAAGTCTGTAGTCCCAGGACGCGGTCGTAGCTAGAAAGTCCGATGATGGTGCCTCGAGAGTGGGTGCGGACATGTGAAGAACGTTTTCGAACAGCGGTTCCCATGATACATCGCCCTTCCATATCTCAGGCCGACAGCCGTTCTTGATCGACCAGCCAAGATCAACCCTATCTTCATCAGTCATTGAGTAGTCAAGATATCCCAGGACACTTACCGACAAAGCTTTATCTGAACCTGGCGATTGTGCTTGAATCCTTGTAGCCCACCTCTCATCTTGATGATATCCCGCAGTCCTTTCGAGTGGGCTTCAAACGCCTGAGCATCCCCCACGGTATCCGCCATCATCGCCAGCGCTATAATCGCAGACGCCGTGGTGTCCTCGAGCTGTCTCTGGCCATCCTGGATCTTGTCTTGTAGAAGATGGATCGTCTTTCGGAGATGACGGTGGGTTTCGGGCGAGAATCTAAACTCGCCAAGCTCGATATCATCACCCTCGCCAGACGATCGCCTGGCAAGAAGATCCTGGAAAGCGCTGACCATGAAGAGCACCGAGTGGAGATAGGTCGCGTCTTGGAGAAGCCAGCGAAACCAGCAGACTTTTGTGCGGTCGGGGTCGAAGCACCATTCTGCTGGGTACGTCGTCTCTTTGAGGGATGTCAGGACTGGGCGTGGTTAGCAGACGTTGTGGGAGGATAGAGGCAGCACCAGAGAAGCCCTACATCTGAAGATAAGGTACCGCGAGTTTCCATCGAGAGGAGTCGCAAAGTTGAACAGCGATAGATCTGGGGGCGCGTTTACTGGCGCTATGCGAGACGGTGACTGGATCCAGGCTCTGTACTGCTGCATGGCCTTGAAATATTCGTCTGTAGGGTGAAGTTCACCGCGAGAGGAAGAGATGGCGATGATCTCCGTATCTTCAACTTGTTGGTGAGCGTCTGGAGCTGTCTCATTCAGTAAGATAACCTGTGTCGATGCGGCACGGCGCTTCGTGTTCTTCCCTCGCATGACATGGCTGCGGATGAACTTGCGCGTCCCGAGGGCAGGTTTGCCCGCCGGATCAGACGAGACAAACTCGAACTGTTTAGCTGCGATGCATCAGACGAGGCACCCGAAGAACATGAGAACTACTCAAAAGAGATGAGTCAAGCATACGAGCTGGTTTACGCGATGCTGTCTTGCGGGGCCGGGGTTTCGAGCGGGTCTCGGGCTGCGGATCGGGCCCGGCGAAGAGCGGCAGAAGCATGATGAGGAAAGCTCGCGTCTCGGACTATAAACTATATGTTACGTGCTCTCAGACCTCTTCAACCATACCGTAATCAAGCTATCATAGCTGGAAGGAGATGAATGAGAAAGGTGAAGAACCCCAGGATTGACGACTTCCTATTGAGGATAACAATCGGGAAGAAGTGGGGCCTGTCAGCGTGCCGTAAAACCCCACCCATCCCGAGACCGATTCCGGACGCCACGATTTCTGATTGTTTTCCTAATCCGGCTTAGCTCCCGGACTTTGTAAGTGATGCGGGCTTTCGGACTTAGGACATGATCCCGCGAAGCGACGATGGTCTTCAACAGTGATTGCTTTCCTAAAGGGGTAGTAGAGAATGATTACCTGGGTAAGAACATGAAATATTGGTTTCATAGTAGTGCCACAGAGAGACCATGGCGTCGACAATTGTTTTCCGCTTTGGAACTGGCCATGAACGTCGAGGTGCTCTATTTCACATAAAACGGACAATGAGCCCAGCTGTTCAATATAGCTAGATCAATATCAACCTCATCTCGAGCAACTCCATCATCTATCTGAACCCCCTTTCACTCAATTGATCATCCTAGAATACCCATCACATCATCCAAAATGACGCCCAAGTCTCTAGACCTAAAGCCAGCCTCATACAGCTTCTTCCAGTCTCAGTTTACCAAGCCGGTCTGGCCTTCCAAGGAAACCTCCTTGGCAGGAGCGACCGCCATAATCACGGGCGGAAATTCAGGCATCGGGTTCGCTGGAACCAGGGCCCTGCTGTCTCTCAACCTCCGTCGCCTCATCATTGCAGTGCGGACGCCAGCCAAAGGCGAGGCGGCTGCATCAACGCTCCGCGAAAAGTTCCCAAACGCAAAGATCGACGTGTGGCAGATCGACATGTTGTCATTCAAAAGTATCCAAGCCTTTGCTGAAAAGTGCAAGACGCTTGATCGGCTTGACCTGGCCATCCTCAACGCTGGCACGGCCGAATCAAAGTTCAAGAAGAGTTCCGACGGCCACGAAACCACCTTCCAGGTGAACTACCTTTCGACGGTCCTTCTCGCTTCGCTGCTTCTACCGATCCTCAAGCAAAAGTCTCCCTCTGGAAGACCAGGTCGCTTGTCCTTGGTCAACTCAGGCACGTCTCTGGCAGCCAAGTTTCCGATGGCAACATCCGAGGGAGTGCTTTCATATTTTGATGACGAGACCACCTTTAATGCCCTGACAGCGTACGCACGTAGCAAGGCACTTGCCCACTTCTGGATCCTCAAGCTGGCGGAGCGGGTGAAGCCAGAGGACGTGGTGGTGAACCTCGTGGATCCTGGACTGGTCAAGGGGACGAGCCTAGACCGAAATTTCAACTTCGTGTTTAACGCCATAGTCACCGCCATCAAGTTCGTTGTGGCACGCACGAAGGAGCAGGGAGCGAGCACCTTTGTGAACGCCGCGGTTGTGCAGGGCAAGGAGAGCCACGGGTGCTACATCCAAGACTGGAAGATCTTTCCGTGAGTGCAATTTCTTGAGCAGATGGAATTCCGGTCCCAGAGAGCCTGAATGAAACTAATGTCATGCCTAGTTACACCGCTCCAGCTTATGGTGAAGAAGGTCGAGCACTTGCTGACCGCATTTGGGATGAGACTCTTGATGTGCTATCGTTTGCCGACATTGACGGCGTGATAGAGTCGTTGTCGAGTTGATGTGGTTGGAATGAACTGGTTGGAAAATGAGAAGAGGTTTGAACGCAGAGGGTAATAGTACGTATAGAATGAGAGTGGGTAATAGTGCGCATAATTATCGATTAATAGTGGTCAAGTCGATGATTAATTAGACTAGTGTGGATGTCAAATACATTTGGTTAACGCGATGATGAGCAAGATTCAACACATAATCTTGGACCCAAAACCATGCCAAGAAACCTCAAGCTGAGACCAGTCACCTAAATGATACTGCGATAACTCTCGACATGTCTGTTGACGATTGACAAAGAACAGGCGAATTAGAGATCTGTATCGAGGCAATGCAAGTTTCATTTCTCCCGGGCAGGAGATGTGGAAAAGCGTGCAGAGGATAGCTTGGCCATTGTAAAGGTGTCTTATTGATGTGTCTTATTGACACCTCAATGCTTCAGATGCATCCTCATCCTTGATGAGTGATGAATGACAAAAGGGCAAACAAGATCAGCAACGGCAAAGACGGCATGGACTGTGGTTGATCTCCACAACGGGTTGGCATGATAGGTCCCCTAAAGACGGGGGAGATGCGGCTCTTCGGCAGCCAAGAAACACCAAGGAAAGCCCCAAGACAAACCGAGAGCTTGTCGTGTTCCCTTGGTCCTTGGCTTGCTTCTACTCCGCGATGCACGCCCGGGCTGAGCAGGGGAGATGAACACGATCCCAGCCTGACGGGTCTTGGTCGAAGCCACTGACGCTTCCGGCGGGAATGGCTTCATTACTGGGTCCTTGTTTCGACTCGTCTGGTATTGATTCATGGCGCAGATAAGGTGATCCGAGGACACAATGAGTCTCTCTTTGTCTTGTAGCGCAGTAATACGTGATGAAGCCCTACGAGGCTACAATGCAGTGATTACAATCCCTTCCATGACTCGTTCAAGTTCTAGAAGGACCGGGTTGATGATTCAGCGGTGAACAATCGTGCTGTAGACGACTGCATTCGGTCAGCTGGGCCGGCTATTCGGCCATGACCAGCAGAAGGGATAATACAATACCGCTGAATGCTGCAACAAACCCTTTTTTGCTCTTTTGCAATCTCATGGTAACAAGTAGCTTAACACGTAGCAAGCAACAAGAGATTCAGATGGATCGTGGAGAGCGCAGCGCCCAGACGATCACGCCGTTACCCGTGCCGTCAGATCCGAAGTACGTACCTCAAGTGTCAGGGTCCCAGCTTGTTGGGCAGCAGGTTGGCTCTTTGACGATGGGCAAAAAGCAGAAAGGAAGGGCAGAATGGAATACACGTAATTAAAAGCAGAAAGAAGAGGTAAACTGGCGGTTCCTGAGGAGACGGGTCTCTTTGCGCACTTATAGAGGCTTTCCACGATCGAGGCTGTGCAAGCAACTCCCTCTTTAAGAAGGGCAGCTACGTACAATAGTTATCACGGAGTGGCCGGCCCCATCCTTGTCCGCCTGTCCCCCGGCAGGAATCCATGGCACCTTCCAAGACAAGTCAAGGGGGAGTGACTGTTTCCTACCGCCTTATTCGCAGGCTCTATAGGTACCTGCTCCCCTCAGTCTCACTTCCCGTCTCAGAGGACTAGATGCCTGTGGCACACGTACGTACAATGCCTGGGCTCTCTTGCCGAGTGCCGTTGGTGTGTGCTGCACAACGAGGGATGAAGTGAAAAGCCCCTTCGTCTTGGAATATACTGTACTCGGGGGCAATCATTGAATGGAAGGCATGGACCTCAGGTACTGACTGTGCTCGAAGCATCATGGTAAAGTTGACGCTTGCCCGGTTGGAACCTACCTTCCAGGTTGGGTTGGCTGATCTGGAAGGACGCCGAGACAAGCCACCCCAAGCCCGGCAAGCCTCATGAGAAGCCGTGTTTGCCGTCCGTTCCTTCCCTCTCTGCTCGCAGGCCAGGCGTTGCGCTATTCGCACGCAAAAAGGCAGTTACGGCTCCCTGGTTCCGAGCTGGGGCGTTCCTGGCCTCCAACGATTGATGCGATTCCCCCAAAGAGCCCCCCCAAAGTCCAGCTCTCAGCCACTCAAAGTCCGCTCCGCATCCCGTCTCCACCGAAAATCTCCTCCTGGCCGCAGCCGCCACTTGGGACTCCTGTGGCACCTCCAACTCTTGGGCTCTCTCTTTACTGCGTGACATCCTGGTCGCTTTTACGCTGTTCCTTGCGCATCCCGTCATTTCTCCCTCTCTCAATCCGCCCTCCAGCTGTGCTTGCTACTCCTGCCGGACTCCGAGACCCAACGACTCGTCGCGCTCTCTCCCTCTCTCTGCATGCATCACAACGAATCCGACACGGAACGGCAGCCATCATCCGACGCGAGATAATACCATCATCGACGACCCAGGGAACCGAGCGCTACGAGTGCCGTGATCCGACAAAGATCCGCACATCTCATACGGAGTAGACTCTAGACTCTTGCGGACTCGCGCTACTCTACCTATCCAGACACCAAAGTCAAAGACGCCAGCCTCCCCCCCTCATCACCAGATTCCGGCTCGTTTCCTTCTCTTGCTCATCGTCGTCATCGCCATTGTCGCGCTCCATCTCGACTACGATTCTCTACCTCACCTTGTAGCTATCGCGACCCTGGCCTCGTCCGCTGGCCCTCGCTTCAACAACATTAACCCTCCTTACCGGCCTCTAGATTGCCACGCATTGCATCTGTCACGAATCCCCTCGATCCGGCATCACATCGCGCTCAACAATTGAGTTGACTGTCGACTACCGCCTGCATCCACTGCAGGTTTAGCTTCCACCAAGTCGCTCTCTGATTGTCGACACTCGACTGTCGCTTGTCGTTGGCCCTTGCATCACCGTCTCGTCTGTCGGCGCCCACCTGAATTCTTCGAGAGACATAGCGGGCGAGAGCTTGGATTGTTCCGTTACACTGGAGGAGTAATCCCTGCCTTACATACGGCCCTTGGCCATGGCGGACAACGAGAAGAGGGTTTCCACAGGCGGGGTGTCAGAACTCCCAGACGGCAACCAGCCCCAATATCAACATCCAGTTGTTAGCGATTCATCTTCAGAGTACAATGAGGTAACAAACATTCCTTTGTTTCTAGATGGGCTGATCGCCATCCCCCCTTCGACGCGACTCTTATCTCACCCATCACCCAGTAGCTGTATTAACTCCTCTTCTTCAAACAGTCCTTCTCCTACGATCAAGATGACATGCGCGACTATCACACCGAGCAGGACCTACATGTCACTGAAGACGACCTGCTGGAAGCCCGCGAGCTGGCTTCCAAGTACACACTCGAAGATGTCCGTGGCATAATGGCTCGCGTCTATCGGATCCACGAAAAGGACCCCAACTTCCCTCACACGGTCATTCAAAAGATCAAGGCTTTCCTCGACAACGACGAACTCTTTACACAGCCTGAAAAGCACGAGAATCTTGTCCAGGAAATGAAGCTAGAGGCCGCACTCATCACGAACAATAGCCCATATGCCGAAGTCCGCGCCGTCGTCGAGAACAAGGACGATCCTGCCATACCTTCCTCTACCATTCGTAGCTGGGCTATTGGTCTCGCCTTTTCGGCCCTGCTTGCATTCACAAATCAGCTCTTCGATATTCGTCAACCGGCCATTCGTATCATGGCCAATGTCGCCCAGCTGCTATCGTATCCTATCGGCAAGGGTTGTGAGAGATGGCTGCCAGACTACGGCATTACTCTCTTTGGCGTCCGCCATTCCCTCAATCCGGGCCAATTCTCCAAGAAGGAGCATATGCTCATCACCATCATGGCCAACGTCGCGTACAACACTCCCTACACCAACCTGATTATCTGGGTTCAGTATCTGCCGCAGTACTTTAACCAGCCCTACGCCTCCCACTTTGCCTACCAGATCCTGATTGCGCTGAGCACCAACTTTATTGGTTACGGAATGGCTGGTGTCTGCCGTCGGTTCCTCGTGTATCCTTCCTACTGCGTATGGCCCGCATCCCTGGTTACTATTGCACTGAATTCGGCCTTCCACACCGACAACAACAGCCCCGTCCAAGGCCCCTTTGGCAAGATTTGGCGCGTCTCCCGGATCAAGTTCTTCTATGTCATGTTTGGCGCCATGTTTGTCTGGTTCTGGTTTCCCAACTACCTCTGGACCTCGCTATCCAACTTTAGCTGGTTGACCTGGATCGACCCAACCAACCGCAACCTGGGCACCATTACTGGTTTCAACAACGGCCTTGGCATCAACCCCTTCCCAACTTGGGATTGGAACGTGCTTCTTTGGGATTCGGCGGACCCCCTCATGGTCCCATTCTTCAGTACATTCAACCGCTTCATCGGTGCCTTCATCTCCATGTGGGTGGTTCTAGGTCTGTGGTACAGCAACATTTACAATACTGGATACCTCCCCATCAACAGCAACCGAGTCTATGACCGCTTTGGCGAACTGTACAATGTCACTCGCGCTATTAACGACCGCGGCCTGTTCGACGCTGAAAAGTACGAGGACTATTCGCCGCCGTTCCTGGGTGCGGGCAACGTCGTTATCTACATCTTCTTCTTCGGCATCTACACCTCGACGCTCACCTACGCTCTCCTCTTCCACCGCCGCGAAATCATGACAGGATTCAAGGGGCTCTGGAACAGCATGAGGAGGAAGAAACCGGCTGCAAGCGAAGAAGTCAATGATCTCGACGTGCATACACGTCTCATGAAAGCCTACCGAGAGGTCCCAGAATGGTGGTACATGGTCTGCCTTGTCCTTGCCATGGCGTTTGGTATTTCTGGGATTGCAGGCTGGGACACCCACACTTCGCCTGGTGTCATCTTTTACGGTCTCGCTCTCTGCATCGTCTTTGTCATCCCCGTCGGCATCATCAAGGCTATGACCGGAATCGAGGTTACTCTGACTGTCCTAGCTGAGTTTATCGGAGGATCTTGGGTGGAAGGTAATGCGCTGGCTATGAACTACTTCAAGTCGTTTGGCTATGTTACCTGCGCCCACGCCGTCATGTTCTCCAACGATCTCAAGCTTGCGCATTATGTAAAGATCCCGCCGCGACACACCTTTTTCGCCCAGATTGTTGCCACTTTTATCAGCACCTTCGTGTGCGTTGGAGTTCTCAACTTCCAGATGACCCAGATCCCGGGTGTGTGCACCGAAGACGCGCGCTGGAAGATGTCGTGCCCCAGCGTCAACACCTTCTTTACTGCGTCTGTCCTCTGGGGTACCGTCGGCCCAAGCAAGATCTTTGGTGCCAACGGCCTGTACACGGAGGTTCTGATTGGGTTCCCCTTGGGTATTGTCGTCGTCTTGGCTCTGTGGGGTCTCAACAACAGGTTCCCCAACTGGACCTGGACTCGACAGATTCACCCTGTTGCCATCATGTATGGGGGCATTGTTTGGGCGCCCTACAACATGTCATACGTCTGGCCTTCGGTGCCCATTGCATACTTTTCCTGGATATATCTCAAGTCACGCTACCTTGGCTTGTGGTCCAAAGTAAGTGTCCTCCAACTGCAGTTAACAGTGACCAGAGAACTAACAACTTGATAGTACAACTTTGTGCTCTCGGCAGCCTGGTCCTGCGGCATTGCCATTGCTGGCATCATCATGTTCTTTGCTCTTCAGCTCGAGGGCACTGGGCTCAAATGGTGGGGCAACACCGTCGGCTACGAGGGGTGCGAGGACGATGCTTGTCCTCTCAAGACGTTGAACAAGGGCGAGTACTTCGGCCCTCGGGTCGGAGACTTCCATTAAACGTTCCTACGTCCCCTCGGGCCTCGACATGATGAGATGATTTTGAGCAATGTTAATGTTAGAGCGTGTTGTTTTGCATCTGGCCTTTTGGATATCTAGTTAACTCGTATACCCCAGTGCATTGACGGATAGACTGTCTCTGGCAGGACATATAGAAGCACTTGAGTTAAATGACAATGATGAATTTACTCCGAGATTGCCAAGACATGCGTTTGCAACTCTTTCGGTTTGCCTCTGGATGCCGACTTGAGAATGATATCTGTTAGGCCTGATCATTTCGCAGTACTTTCCTCGTGGTACATCTGCAATGCAGCCTTGTTGTTTGTCTTTATCATGACTGAGAATATGTTGAGAAGATGTCAATTCATCAACTTAGAGAGCGATCGATCACTGGGCATTAATGGATAATCGGAAATTGACTTTGCGATGTAATTAAATACCGATATATAGTAAAGAGTGAGTAACATAGGTATCATCATCCACCAACGCCTAGGCTTACGCTGACCAACTGAGAAGCACGACAAAAACAAGAAGAGCAAATGAAAACTATTTACATTTATTTCGAGAGGCCCCGAAATCCCATTGGCGACATTGTCCGTTGAAGGTCCAATACGGCTCCCCATATCGACCTGCGCTTGTCACCTTCACCAGACATGACAGGAGTCACTTCAACCTCCTCGAATGATCTCCGTGACGAGCCTCCGCTGCTTCGTCCTGATGGATCCTTGTACACGGCCGAGCCCTTGAGCTCAGGCGTGGGGCTCTCAAGCTCAGCGATGATATCGGGAACGGCCATCTCGTAAGCCGGATTCTCGGGGATTGAACTCTCGCAGATGGACGTCTCTTGTGTAGAAGACTTTGTAACAGGACGCCCTTGCAGCGAGTTGCTAGGCTCCGACGCGGACGTTGACGCCTGGCTTGCCTCGCCGTAGCTGACCTTGTGCTTCATCCACCCGCCGGCCTTGAGACTCAGCCCGCGCATGCTACCGCGGTTCTTCAGGCCCTTGAAGCTATTCCGCCATGTCATGGACCGCTCGGGGCAGGGGCCGTACCGTGACTTGGGGGTGCTGTCTGGCTTGAGTTTATTCGACTTGCGGCGGGCCGGGACGGCAAAGGTTCCGGCGATGCGGAGGAGGCGGGCGAGGAGCTCGAGCTGGGCCTGCTGGCTGGGGTGGGCGAGGATGTCTTCGACCTTGAGGTATATGGCGTCCAGGCCTCTGATCTCGAGAGGTTCCAGTGCCTGGTTGAGCTTGGAGGCGAGGGAGTGGGCGGGCAGGATGGACTTTGAGATGACGTAGAACGGGGTCGTCTGGAGTTTGTCTTGTGGAATACCGGAAGAAGACGGCCGGATGACTTGGTCCCAGGCGCTCTGGATGGCAGCCTCGAGTTCCTTTCTCTGGGCTGGTTGCAGAAGAGTGTCGAGCGGAACATGCAGAGTGTTGGGCTCCTTGCAAGGAAAAGGGACTTGCTTCTCACACAGCGCAATCTCCTCGGCCGACTGAACCATTGGCTGGTGGATGGTGTCTGCGTGTGTAAGAGTCTCCCAAGCAGCGACGAGGAGACTGAGACACGACTGAGCAAAGGTGCTGCTGAGGAGCTCCTCGGAATACCTGATCTCGAGCGTGACCCGCTCGTTGCCCTCGGCGATGGAACGGACAAGTATATCTGGGAGGCCGTGCGCCAAAGGCTCGACGGTCTTGTAGGTAAAGGTGGTGCCGGCCATGTTGAACGTGGAGGAGCCATCAAGACGCGACTTTACCTCTGGCTGCACCACGGTGCTGAACTGGGTACAGGGACGCCACCCGGTGCACTTGTTGATCATGTCGGAGAGGCCAAACATCTCGTGTCGAGCGTTGGACTGGCGCTGTCGCTGGATGGAAGACATCATATCTAGGGGCGTGCTGTGCCTATGCGGGAACCGCACGCGCACGGGGATCAGGTTTGTCAGGGGGCCGACCATGCCGTCTAGATCGATAGTATCGGGCAGCGGGACGTTGTGTGCCTGGATGGCTTCTCCAAAGAGTACGTCGGTCGAGCCCGAGATGTTGGATAGGACAATGGCCCAGGCTGCCTTGAGGGCGGTATCGTGGCTCAGGCCGTACTCTGCGATGGGGCCGAGGGGTGCCGTGTGTTGGATCGTCTTGATCTCGGCTCCAGAGATTGGAGGGCCAGGTCTTGTTCTGGAAATGATATTGGTCATCTTGGCATTGTCGAGCTGGCACCTCCAATACTCAATGCCCTGCCCATGGTTCGCCAGCACCGCACGAGTGTATTCGAGGAAACTAGATCGAGTAGTGATTGGCGACCCTTCATACAAGGAGGCCAGATCTCGAACGACGAGATGTGCCGAGGCATCATCGATCTGCGCCTTGCTCAGACGAATAATGAGAGTGCCGTGTTGTTCAGCATCGAGAAACGTGAACTGCGTGGCTGGCACCTTTGGATTGAAAGCCAGCTTCTGATCTTGGCTGACGAGCTTGTCCGTGACGCTGCCGAGATGCTCGCTCTGGCAGGGGAAGATTCGAAAGGCTGGCTTGAGCGTGGAGCAGAGGACTTGGTATACTCGGTGCTCATGAGAGACGAATGCTGTGCAGAGGGAGGCATGCATCTTTGCGAGACTCTCGCATGCCTCCTCGAGCTTCAAGCTGTCGACGGGACCGTTAAAGTTGAGCACCAGAGAGACGATATCGGCACGTTTCTGAAACATGCCCAGCTCAAGACTCCGAATCTGCTGGGACGAGGCCTCGGCGACGTCGAGCACATCATGGACTGAGCATTGTAGCTGCGGTGCAATCACTTCCTTGGCAAGCTTCATGTCAAAGTTGGTCTTGGAATGAGCGACGTGTGACCTTGTAGGATTCTCCCCGAGTTTCTTGCCGGGCTGGTCTGACGAGACTGCAGCCCGACAGATATCCGTCAGAGTCGCCTCCCTCAAGATATCGAGGATGGGGATATAGAGTCCAACCTTGCGGCACGCGATGACGAGCTCAGTAGCGAGGAACTTGTTTCCGCCAACGGAGAAGAAACTGGTAGATCCCTTAATGTCGGACGGAGGAATACCCAGCACGCCTGCCCAGACGGCCCGCATCGCCTCCTCGGGACGAGTCAAGGGGAGAGGTTTCTGAGCGAGGGCCACGCGCTGGATCTCGGCAGGGTTGGGAACCGTAGACATGGCGGCGAGTTCTGCGTACGAGAAGCCTGCTACCGTGCGCTGGAGCTTCCTCCGGTTCACCTTGAGCGAGGTAGAGAGCGGGAGTTCCTTGACGGGGATGAAGAGAGACGGGATGCAATGCCCTGGCAGTCGTGGTCCGTGGGGCTCAGGGTTCTCGACTGCTGCCTCAAAGAGCTTCTTGGCGATATATGTCCGCTCCTTGACGCGGGGGCTGATATTGCCAAAGCCCTCTTGTCCGTGGAAGAGCATCGATCCAAGTTCGAGAAAGGCCACGAGAACAGGTCGCGAGTCCCGGGTGAGGACGGAATCGACAACAACATCGACTTCTTCACCGAGACAGCGTCGGATATGCTGCTCTACCTCTGCTACATCGACGGTCACATCGTCGACAACGACCTCGTCGCGGATACTCGAGATGAACTGGATGTTTCCATCGTCCAGATACCGCACACGATGGCCCGTCTTGAGATATCGAGCCTTGGGCTTCTCACCCACCTTGTAGTGCGTGCTGGGGGCGATGAGCGGCTTGTCGAGCGCAAACCGATGAGGCGTAACGATAGGGCTGTCAATAGCGAGTTCACCGATCGCACCCACGGGCATGAGCTTCTTGGGATCGCCGGGGTTGAGGATCCAGAAACGGCCTGTGATGGGCGGAGGAATGACGCTGAGGTCCTTGTCCCTTGAGACTTCGGTGATGGAGATGCCGAGAGGGCAGACATCTGGTGCTCCATATGCGAGAAGGATGTTGCGGCTCTCTAGCCAGGGCATGTAGGTATCCGGGTCAAGCTTGCGGGTGCGGAAACAGAGTGTCTTGAGAGTCGGGACAGAAGCTGGCTTGATCCTCCGGGCGAGAACGCCAGTCATGTATGACCAGGTAACTCCCATACGTGCCATGGCGCTAGGAAGATCATGGATGCGGTCACTCGCCGAAGGGATACAGACGCAGCCGCCATGGGCCATGGTGCCGAGAATCTCAACTAACGAGACGTCGACGTTAAAGGCGGAGAGCTGCAGGACTCTACTGTCACCGTTGATCTTCAACGCCGACCCCTGACTAGCAAAGGCAGAGCAGAGCGACGAGTGGGTAAAGAAGATACTCTTCGAAACACCAGAGCTTGTGCGCTTGGGCGTGATAAAGAGGCATGCGGCGTGCTCAGGGGTGGCCTCTCGGGTGAGCGACGACATGTGAGGAGGGAGCATGGAGAAGAAGGTGTCGCTGATGACGACAAGGTTGAGAAACATGCTGCCGAGCTCTCTCCAGGCCATCTCAGTGGCGAGCACGATGTGAGGCTTGAGATACTCGAGCGTCGACTTGACCGTCATCTGGTCTTGATAGTCGAGGGCAACGAAGCTCGCTCCGGCCTGCATCACGGCCAGGAGCATCACGGGGGCCCAGCGGTTCTTCTCGAGGACAACTGGAACGATCATGCCCGGCCCAACCCCGAGATTCACGAGGTAAGTCCGGAGTCTGGTGACGAGCGAGGCCAGCTGGGCGTACGAGATATCCCCATCCCAGGAGCATATGGCCGGAGCATCAGGACGTGTATAGCCATGCTGGAGGATCATGTCATGGAGACAAGCAGAGATCTTTTGAGAGCGCTGCGTCGACTCCCAGTCGTGGACCACGAGCTGTGCGTAGTCTCGATCCGTAAAGAGATCAATGTCTGCAGCCAAGCTGTTGGGATGCTCGAGGATCTGTTTCAGAGCGGATTCGAAACTGCCCATGACACTTCGGATCTGGTTGTGCGAGAGATATCGCGAGCTAAAGTTGGTGTGGAGGCGGCCGTCGATGAACATGGCTGTAAGAGATAGATCGCAGTCTGTCTTGCGGCCAGATGTAACCAGGGCCGGTGATAACTCAATCAAGTCGAGCTGCGAACCCTCAAAGGGATCTGAATCCTGGAAGAAGAGGCATGTGTTGAAGAGGTCCTTTTCCTTGAGTCCCAGGGCATGCTGGATCTCAGCCATGGTGAGGTTCTCGTGCTTGCGCGCATTCGCATAAAACTCTCCCACGGCTTTGAGACAGTTCCCCAGCGGTTGGTCCGAGGGTACTTCTACCCAGCACGGCAACAGACTAGAGAAGCTTCCCACGGCCTGGTCGATGCCACTGAGGAGCTCCTCATCTCGACCGCTGAACTGGTAGCCAAAGGTAACGTGTTCCATGCCCACAAACGCGCGAAGCACCATGGCCCAGGCGAACTGAAAGACGGCCGAGGTTTCTACCTGCTGCTCCTCGCAGAAAGCTAGCAGCTGCGCCTGTTGAATATCGAGTTCAAACAGCTGTGTTTGGAAGATGTCCTTGGCGAATACGGACAGATGGGGGAAGAGACAGGGCTTTGAGTTGGACAGGCCTGTCTTCCATACCTCGAGGCTGTAGGCCGTGTCCATGGAGGAGATGTGGTATAGATAGGTGCAGTGAAGTGCTTCGTTGTGCGAGGGCTGTTCACCAGAGTAAACTCGACTCAGCTCTGCAACCAGACGGTGAAGACTCGTCAACTGCCTTTGTTAGTTTTCTTCAGCAGATCTGTCGGGAGAGTACTTACATCGCAGATTGCTTGACTGGCATCCAGTCTCACCAACGCCTTGCCAGCCGTGTGACATATAGAAAGGCGATGTCGCGGTTCAGACAATGGCATGTTGAGCGCCGGAAGGCTCGATACCGCTTCCTCTGGGTTCCTTGACTCGATAAAGAGCATGGTAGGTGATGTCTTTTTCAGAACAACCTGATCAAAAAGACCTTCACGCGAGACGCCGTCGATAAAGATGCTCCGCATGGCAGGTTTGTTGGCCACGATGGCCTCCCACGCCTGGCAAAGGCGCGCTGTGTCAACAGGATGGTCGTCTCGGAGTCTGAGCTCGTAGACGGCGTGGACATGGAACGTCTCGATATTCTGTGTCTGCGCGATGAGAATCTCTTGCTGGCTTGGTGTGACTGGGTAGATGGTCTCGATGTCCTTGACGGTGGGAATGCGAGAACCAGCGAGACGCTCCGTAGTGAGCCTGGCTAGAGCCTTGTAAGATGCCCGAAGCAGGGGGGCATCAGCCAGGGTGAGCTCGGGTTCGTGGTAGCGAAGCCTGCCGATGGCCTCGAGCATATGGTGCTCAAAGGTGTGCACCCAAGTCTCGATCTTGTCCTGATACCTGGAACTTTTGTTGTAGACAACCTCGATCTGAGCGCCAAACTGATCCATCATGACAGACACGTCAAAGAGTGCAAGCCTGCCCAAATTACGGCCGACGTCGGACTTGAGACAGGCCGTCTTCTGCCCAGGAAGTGTCACTGGTTCCAGGAGGCCATTGGATTGCTGAAGTTGCTTCGCGGTATCTGTGCAGTTGAAGATGATCTCGACGGGTATGCTCGCAGCTGCATCCTCGGGATTGGAAAACTCGGATGCGAAGAACGGGATTCCGTCTCTGGGGACGGTGCGGCGGGTATCTTTGATCAGCTTGATAGCCTGGATCAAGTCTGTTGATGAATCCACAAAGACTCCAATGGGGCAGAGTGAAGTGAACCACCCGACCGTCTCCATGAGGTTGAAATCGCCATCTACGGCGTCTCGTCCGTGTTCTTGCTTCCAAAGCGTCGGGAGGGTTCTATCAGGGAATATCTGACAGAACGAGAGTAGTAGTGCTGCCAAGAAAACATCGTCCGAGTTTGCCCGCAAGACCTCCGATGCTGACTGCTGCAGTATCGACGATAGCTCCGAGCTCAGGTTAAAGGAGAATCGGGAAGTGTTGCCATGGGTGTTACGCTCTTGATCCAAGTCCCAGTATTCGAGGTCGGCCGAGTAGACGTCAAAGGGGAGAGTTGGCTGAAACAGCCTCTGGCCCATCTCGTAGTTCTGATAGTCGACCCATTGGGGAAACGAGATGGATTCTTCAGTGAGAAGAGTGCCTTTTTGTAGTAGGTCATCCAGCTCGTGAACCATGATGCGCCACGAGATCAAGTCGACGACCAGCTGATGGGCTGTGAGATACATCATCTGCTCATACTCGTTCTGGATATATGCGACGGCAAATACAGGCCCTTTGGTGGGATTGATTGCGGCTTCTGCCTCCTCGACCAGTGCTTTGACCTCCTCCTCATCAGCGTCAGCGTGGTGTGTAAAGCGATACGGCTTCTGATCCTGAGGCATAATGATCTGTACCCAATCCTCAAGTACAGGCTTGAAGCGAGCTCGAAGCATCTCGTGCCTGGAAACCATGGCCTCGATGGCCGCCTTGACATCAGACGACTTGGCGCCGCCCTTTACCCTCAGCATGACGCTCTGAGTACACCGATTTTCCGGACCTGCCATGGAGGCTGTTTCACCGCTTCTCTTCATAGCCTGAAAGTAGAGCTGCTGCATAGGCGAGAGGGGGAACCACTCCATATCATCGCAGTCGAGCTCCTCCACGTCGTCGAATTTCATGACCGACTTGCGTGATTCAGCCCACGACTGGATCATCTTCTGCCGCGAGCCAGGGCTGTTCGCCCGACGTCGTCTCGGCTCGGGGATCTGCAGCTTCATGGCCTCCTCGTATACAACCTCGTTGATGTTCTGAACCCACGTCTGCAGACAGCGAGCGTCTGGGACTCCGTGTTTGGTGATGGGCATGCATTCAATTGGGATCCAGATCTGTGGTCGTCGAGAGTCGGCGCCCCATTCTTGAACGGCCGTGCGCAGCGAGCGAATCTCTTTCTTGTGCAGTTCGATCTCGGAGCGCGGCGGTAATGTGATGCCCTTCGGATCTTCGGCTAGCTCGGCTTCGTCTTCTGAAGTGCTGGCGATCGTGACGAGAGCGACCAATTGGCCATCAAAAGGCCCTGCCTTTGGCATCACCAGACAGACATTGTTGACCCTCGGACTCGACCTTAACAGGCTCTCCAAGTTCTGCCCCGTCGATCTAGCCACGGTGCAGCCGTCACCGCTCGTCGACACAGACCCGTAGCTAGACACCGAATCCGCCCATTTCCGAGATTTTGGCGAAAAGACATCGTCGGCGTCCAGGGTGTAGCTGGGATCTCCAGATCCTTCTGACGAGTCGGAGATCGAGTTGATGGGTAGACGAGGCGGGAATGGTGTTATCCGTGTTTGGAGCTCGGCGAGCGTTGGGCAGCCCAGGATATCCTCCCCGTTGATGTCAATACCTCTTCTCCTGCAGGCCTGGCGCAGTATCTCTGCTGTTCCCTCAGTGCCTCCCAAATCGGTGAATGAGTCGAAGAGGAGGATCTCGTCTCTTGGTATATCCAGTGTTTGCGCGATGGCTTGGATGAGGCGCTCCGGTGCCGGATCGCTCTGCGAAGTGTCGGTGTCGAGCCTGGGAGGGTCCGACTTCTCGAGGGATAGCGACATTGTGTATGGGTATCGAGGCCTTGGCCTTGTCAATGTCCGATCTCGAGAATGCTTTGGTTATATGATGGCGGATGTATGAAACATAAAAATAAAAGCACTGCAGGATCAGGTTCTGTGCTACCGCATAGTTTCAGTGAGCGGATAAGGCGTCCAGAGCAATCAAATTCTCGCTCTAGCACGGTTGTCTTTGATGAAGTAGCATCGAGACATACTGGGGCCGGGGTGCGACCCCAAACCCTTAAATACCAGCTCATCCATGATGGATCCAAACCATGTATCATGGCCTCGTCCCGCAGCAGTAACCAATGGCGAGACGTCATTGTGCACGTACAATTTATACACGGAAACGGCAGAGGGTCTCGAAGCGCGACGATCTAGGGTGGCAGAAAGACGAAGGATTCACTCGGCGCGACCAGGGTTGAGCGAATGAGTGGGATAGTTGCTCATCCATAGACCCCCACTGGACTTTGGTTAATGTCCATCATGCTGCAGCATCATCAGATGTCTGGCGAATGGAACAATGCGATGGGTGGTTGCTAGGTATTACATATGTGAAGGATTCACTCCAAACTCAATACATAACTACCGGTCCAACTAAGCCTAACCTCGATACGTTGCAACGTGACGAGTTACCGCTAATAGGTTGGCCCATCCTACATAACTACCGCCCATAGATCTATTCCAATAAACAATCTACAGCACAACCAACAACATAGGAGTCTTCTAAGCCAAGTGCGAGTTCATCCTTCTTTGCAACCGTCCGCACGTCATTTCAGAGGCTGTGACCGCCCCCAAGCCCGATCCTTCGCTGCTGTGCCATACACAATCGGCGTCCCAGATGCCTCATTCGGATTCAGCTATGCAACTAGCGTCACGACACCCACTATCAAGTTTTCTACGGCCCCCAACTACGTCGTCGATCATGAGTGTGAGATGACCCAAAGTTTCAAGCAAGGCCAGAACAGCAGGATGAGGTATCGCCACTCCAACAACATCTAGTCTATTCCTTCCCATCACTAATCCAACTCTGAGCCCTGGAGACGCATCTTGGCTGCTTCTCTCATTTCATCATATGCTGGTGATTTATCCATGCAGTCACCCACAGGCTGTGCCGTACCACCATGTATTGCTAGTTGCGTGTGCGCCGCAACCCTTCGTCCGCCTGTTAATTACTACTACACCACTTACTTGATAGCATCATCGCAATCTTCATGCCACTCCATCAGCTCACCCTCAGCTGTGGTAGTCACTACCCAAAATGGCCATGATGAACAACAGGTTTTAGGCAGACGAGTTTCTTCTCGAGACGGCACTGTTGATCGATGCGGAGGCTTTTAACGGGACTTTGGGAGATCCATATTTCGAAAGACGACCAGGTTATCCGTATATCAAGCCCCGTATCTTGATCCCCTGTTCTGTTTACTCCATACCCGCGAACCTAACCGTCGGCCAGCCCCGAACTTAACAGTTTCCTCTTCCAGAGCCATGACGAGACCATCTAGAGTCCAGAGTCTAGACGGGTATCAACAATAAACTTCGCCCCGCGACGGGGCTGTGTTTCAAGCTGACATGCATTGGTCGTCGGCTACAAGCGAGATAACATGGGCTTACACGTGCCCGTTAGTGCTCACTATTTTAAACAGACGAGAGTCGTATTATACCTGGTCATGAGATGATTCGTTGAAGAGGAGCAAACACGCAAACAAATACCAGCGCAGGGAGGGATCTGTAATTAACCATCTCCCGCGATGTGGTCAGCCTTATCCTCCCAATGAATGGGAGAACTCCCTGTTCGATCGAGATGCCTGGTGTTTTCACCCCCCTGGATACGAGATAGCTAAAGCGGGAACAACAACCAGGGGCTACTAGATATAGAGTTAGCGTACAGACAGACAGAAGGGGTGTTTTCTTGAGAGCATATTGAATCGACCCAACACCGTGCATGAGCTTCGTATCGCTGGTGAAAGTTCCAATCTGCTCTAAGCTCGGTCATCCAGAACTCAGTCATCCCTCAGAAAGCATAATGTCTCCACGACTTAGCAGCACTTCACAGCCATCATAATCATCACCAGTCTCCCTCACGCGTCTTACAATGCATCAATTCTACGTACAGCACATAACCCATTCCATCACAATCCTATATATCGTACAACCACCCAAACCCATCATTATAACCCTGGCACGTAAACCCCCCATCTAAGAACCCCTGGTATCGTAGTCCTCTCCGCTTAGACGACAACCTCGTCGTCGTCCGGGTCCTCAATGCTCGTTCGTCGCTTCGCCTCCTTGACCTCGACCGCCTTAATGTCGTCCGCGTCGCCCACCTTGTCCCCTGCTCCGTTGTCGTCGTTGGCCTTGGCTCCTTCCTTGTCCTTCTCTGCCTTGGAGAGTCCAAAAGGCCAGAGGCCGCTGAGGCCTCTTGTGGACCCCTCCTTTGCCGGGTTCACGGCCAGAGGCTTAAAGACTACGTTCTGGTCGTCGTCGCCTCCGGTCCCGTCGTTGTCTGCCATGGCAAAATCTCCAAACTCGTCGTCGTCGTCATCCCGCTCATCGTCAGATTCGTTACCGTCAGGCTTGCCTCCACGCTCCCTCACCACGTCTCGCCACCATGCGCCCTTTGCGGTATCTTGAGGCTGATCGTCATCGTCAAAGTCCTCCTCAGTGTCGGCAAAGGGATCTGTGGGGTTCTCGTCGTCGTCATCATCGTCATTACTTAGGTCGCCGGATGACTGGGCGGATTGGTTGTTTTTCTGATGCATCGCCAACCGTGCCGCGAGTTGAAGCCTCGCCCGCGAAGGGGGGATGTTCAGCGGCGGAGGTGGCGGAGGTGGTGGTGGGATCGAAGGTGGCTCCATCGACCCGGCCGAGTTGTTCAGGGGGTCGGTGTATGATCGAAACTAAACAGTCCTTGTCAGTACGGTGCGCCCAAGAGTGATCAACGACACTAGGAGATGTGAGTCGGCAGCGGGATGGGCATCCTATGAAACTCTGGCATCGCAGCATGATCCCCCATTCCATTTCGTTCCTCGCCATGTTGCGGCATGCAATCCTAACTCTCGTTTCCGTTGCCAATCGTGTATCTATACATATCCCAGGTTGGGGCCTCTACCGGACCCTTACATGACAAGCCTGCCCTCTCCATCCATCCACCCGGTCTAACACTCCACAACGCCTGGTATCATTGTCTCAATATTTCGCCATAGCCAACAGCCTCATGAGCTCCTCGACATCGATGTCCTCAAACGTCTCGAGGTCGTCATGAACCGGGCTCTCACGGTGGCCTCGCATGGTCTCTGCCCTCACCGCGGGTGCGTGAACATAGTCCCTCCAGCGAGATGAACCCTCCTAGGGGTTACCTGCCGGATTCGAGGCATGCTCAACCTGCTCCGCTCGCACTTGATCATCGTCGCGTGATGCCAGACTGTGAAGAGGAGCTCCAGAATCGCCAAGGTCCATAGGCGAGCCCATCGTGAGATCCACGTCCCCGCCCTCTGGAGAGTCCGCCCGGATGGGTTCGGGGGAGCCCATGATCACATCCGCCGGGGAGTCCACCATGCCAGAGAATCCAGGAATTCCCAAGTCTCGAGCTTGACCAACATCTTCAGCGGAAGCACCACTCACCTCGGAATTTACGTCCTCCTCATCTGCATCTCCATCTTCGTCCTCCTCGTCGCTGCTGCTCCCGAAGCCAGACATCAATGTCCCGGCACTGATGGTGAAAGGCCCGATTCCGTTTGCGCTTTCTTGGTTCAGCTCGATCCCACCGTTGAGACCAGCCTCGGCCAGGGCGCTCGAGCCGCCGCCGCCGGAGTTTCCACCCAGACTTGACAAGCCAACACCCCCAAGCCCACTACCGCCCATGGCCCGGTTACCAAGTGCCACCTCTGGCCGAACACCGCCAAGAATGGCGTTGTCTCGCTCGCGAGTCTCGGCGAGTGCCCCCTCAACGTAGTTGATCCATTCCTGGCTCATAACCCGGTCAAGAACCGTTTCGGAGAGCAGCTCGGGTGGGTGTCGCTCGGTGAACTTGACGACCTCCTCAGCGATCAGAGTGAGGTGGCCCATGTAGCCCATGCGAGTCTTGGTCTTGACCTGTGATTCGTCACTGGCCTGCTGGCCCTTGATGATGGCGCTTGTGACATCGGCAGCCTCAAAAAGAGAAACAGCCAAGTTAGGGTTGAAACTGCGGTCCATAGGGCCGTTGAACACCTGCTGGACGATATCGTACACGACGTTATGCAAAAAGTTGTTCCAAGGATACGCAAAGAAGAAAGACTAGGTGGGTTAGTAAAGTATCGGGCACTAGAGGGGAAGGCTTACAAGAATAGTTGGCACAACACGATACTCGACAAACTGCAACTTCAAAAAGTCTCCAACCACGGGGTCTAGGGAGGCGCCCTGCTCAGCGGATTGCTCCTCATTTGGTGCCTGAGCGTCCTTGGCTGACTCAGTCTTGGTCTCAGAGGTCGACTCATCTCCAGTTGCGCGATCGGCTTGAACATCAGCCGTGAGCTTCTCAGCCGCCTGAGGTGGTCGGTCAGCCCCAGACTCGGGCGGCGGCGGCGCCGAGAAAAGAGGTGCAGGTGTGTCTTCAGGGTGAGGCGAAATACCAAAGGCGAGAGGCTCGATCTTTGTTGGCGCATCCGTGGACTCGGCCTTGGACTCAGCCTCGGAAGGAGCTGGAGTCAACACCACGGAGGAGTCAGACGTGTCCTCCTTGGGGGTGTCCTTTGGCGCATCAGCACCTTGCGTTTTAGACTGATCAGACTGCTCGCCGCCAGCATCCTTGGCTTCAGACTTGTCAGCCGCCTCAATCTTTGCTGGCTCTTCAGCAGAAGCGGGATCGGCAGGCTTGGCCTTTGTAGGCGACAAAGGCGCAACAACCAGGTCTGGCTCGTCGAACCGAGTCTCGGGAGCCTTGTCGAGCCCAGCACCGGCCCGAGTAGGGCTCAGCGGCTCATCCACAAAATCGTCTTCGTCCTTACCGGAGAGCGAGCTTGTGGAAACGGGGGGAATATCAGCTTCGGCCTTGACAAACTCATGAGAAGTGTCCTCGCTCATCTCCTTGCTGGGCTCAACCTCCTCGAAGCCATCGTCATCCGCGTTCGTAACCTCAAGGCGTCGACCTTCCTCGGGTGCGGCCCGTCGCATCGTCAAGTCGTCGGTAGAAGGATCCTCCTCCTTAAGCGCAGCCAGCTTGCCCTCGGTGCGTAGACGTTGTCGTTCAACATCGCGCACGGCGATCAACTCTTCCGATCCGGGCTCATTTAGCAAGCCCATGTTGCTGCAATGCAGCAACTCGGCCATGAGCTCACACGTCTTGAACCGGTCAAAACCGAGAGGCTCCAACCTGATGCCGAATGTCGAGTCGATCGTATCCTTTTGAGATGGAATGTCCATGATCAAGCTCATAAACTTTGGCACGTTCTCGGCGAACAGGCGAAGAAGGGTACCCAGGTAGATGGGATCACGACCAGAAGGTGCAGCGGTAGCCTCGGTGCCCATGTCAGGATCATAGTCCGAGTTGTTCTTTCGAATCACCTCGATGATGATGCCGACACCGACGGTGAGGGGGTTGCCTCCAGCCAGCATGTAGCTAATAAGTTGCTCAACGCATTCTTTCGAGACGAGCTGGCGGGTAAGCTCGTTTGGCCCGATGCATTGCTGCTCATTCTGGGAAGCATTTGCCGATATGGTGATGATGGCCTTTATGAAATCGCCAGCGGCTGTCTGGACGACCCAGTTGTTCTCCGGGCTGAGGCAGGAGAGGAGGGACGGAATGATGTTTTTGGAGTACAGCCACTAGACAGAAAGACATTAGAGTTGGCGCGGTGCATTGGGAAGACGTGGTTAGATGGGGAGGATGCGCATACCTCGACAACGCCCTGGCCACCCTCGTTACGGTCCAAGGCGATGATCTTGAGCAAAAGGTCCATGATCATGGGGCACTCGACGTGCCTGAGAAGGTTGGGGACAGCTTCTGAGAGGCTCATCAAGAGCTCCATCATGTCCTCGGTCTTCTTTTCGAACAGAGACTCATTGACCTTTGTAAAGTAACTCGCCTGGAGGGGGTCAAGCGGGGCAGGGCGCGACAAGAAGTTCCAGAAAGCGCATATCAATTGGCGGTTCTCTGCCAGAGCCTCGTAGATGGACCAGGTATCGGAGCTGAGAATCTCGCACGAGATGAAGGCATAGCGGTTGCGCTTCTTCTCCTGCTCCTCCTCCTCGTCATTGCCGGGGTCGGTGGCACGGGAGGATGCGCGCGATCGCGAAAAGGGCATCATGCGGTTCTTGGCCTTGGCGTCATCTTGGGGGGCTGGCTCCTCGGGAGACTCGATGGGCTCGAGCTTGGGGGCGACTACATAGTCGAGGAGGCTCTCGAGGACCTTGTCGGTGCGCAGGTACTCGATGAGCTTTGAGTTGTGCTGCTTGAGCTCCTGGATCAGGTCGCTCTCTTCAAGAAGTTCCTCGAGGGTAAAGTCGGGCTTGTCGAGGATGGTATCGATGGTGGAGATGTTGGCGTAACCGCCAAATCTCCAAAACATGGTGATTGAAGAGTGCCGCGGCGCCGGACTTGCAGCACCGGGGCGTTGGGCGTGAGGGATGAGGGTTTGATGTGGAGGAGAGGTTCGAAAGGGATCATGTAATCAGGACGAAGTCGGGCATGCGGCTTGGAGTGCCCGTGTTTGAGCGGGTCGGCGGTCGGCGGGCGGAGAGCGAGCGCTCCAGCTGTTGACTAGCGGGAGGACTGGACGGTTTAGGGGCAGAATCGAAGGATGCGATCGATGGACGGTAAGAAAAGAGGCCCGACTGTAGCATTCCCGGAATGCGTGGGGGGCCGTAAGGAGAGGACGTCGCTTTTGCTGGTGACCGTGAAAAGGAGGTCTTGGTCGCCTGAAGAGGCAGAAGAGAGGTTGAGCGACCAGCCAGAGTCGGCAAGAGAAATGGGTTGGTCGTTGGGTGCAGTGATGTCAGGCTCTCGCGACAAGATCCAATGCTGAAGAGAGCGAGCGAGTGGGAGGGGACCTGGACCTAGTGGGCGGCGTTAGCGAGCGGCAGCGGCAACGCGCCAACGAGCCCAACCTTGGAAGACAACACAGCACACAGGACGCACACAGGCAGGGCAAGGGTTAAGGTGGTGGAGACGGGGAGAAACAGGAAAATCCATACCCTGATAAGACAGGTTTGTACACACGCGACACTGCACGGAGATGCAAATTGGCACATGACACGCGGCACAGGCGGCGGTCACAGCGGTTGGTACGTGGACGACTGCGGGCAGGTTGACCTCTGTAGCTTCTGGTTCGCAGCAGCCTGAGACTGCTCTCTTCTGATCAGAAACTACGTATCGGGAGAAACAACAGATTGTTCGTCATCTCCAAGGCTTGTGAAAACGACAAAGACTTCTGAAAACGGCGCTGAGTACCATGCGACGGCCCTGTGCCTATCCCCCAGAAGCCCTGTGCCTGCGGGGGACTCAACTCAAGATGGGGCTTTGGGCCTCAAGACGAGACAAAAGGGGCGGGGGGCCGCGTACGGAGGATTGTAATCAACAGCTGCAAGTCGAGCTGCAAACGTCGAAAACAAGGGCGATAGCCCTGAAACTAACTAGCTACCAGAGTCCGGGTAGAGTAAGCAGGTGTTGAAGAATCGCCGAGATAGTTCATGATGCAACTCTACTAGTAGTGCTCTGCACAGTCTCACATGCGAGTCTAACAGGAAAGAAAACCACGGATTCATCGTGACCTCCCTTTGTTTACTCGGATGTTTACATAGTAGGACAACGGCAATTGCTGTATGCATCTGAGATCTAGATTTGGAATCGAAATAATCAAGACCACATCGCCAGAACCTCATCCGCGTTACCCTATGGATGCCTCGGCTAGATCTCTCAACTCATCTCCCCTAGCCCTGGCCATCACGGACCGTCTCGTCCCCTAACCCTGGACCGCCACGTTTTCCCACGCCCACGCCCGCGCCATCTCAGCATCGACGATACGTTAACTAGTGGAACCTGGGTCTCGCGTGGTGTGGCCATGTCTCACACATATTAGAGGATGCCTTTTCTTGACCTCACCTTTCCATTGTACAATATGTGGCTGTACTCTGTATTGAGAATCTTGACTGCATCAAAGGCACTTGGCATTGCAACACTACATAGAAAGCAAGAATCTAGAAAACACCGAAAGTACTGCGTATACGTATCCAAGATGTCATCAACAACTCATACTCATCCCCCCCTTGCAAGCTCAATAATCTAGCCTCAAGCAATACCATTGTAAGCAAGCAAGTTGGGACTCCCAAGCCCAGCATTACCCACAACTCCCGTAGTCGCCAGGTTCTTGATCCTCTCGGCCACGCTCGCCGGCGTCGTCAGCGCCTCCTTGCCCCTCAGATACAGAGCCAGTCCGGCGACGTGCGGACAGGCCATGCTCGTCCCGCTGATGGTGTTTTCCGCGCTGTTGCTCCCGATCCACGCGCTCTTCACGCCCACGCCCGCAGCGAACACGTCGACCACGGGGCCGTAGTTGGAGAAGCTGGGCCTGGAGTTGCGTATGTCAACGGCACCCACCGTGATGGCCCTCGGGGCCGACGCCGGCGAGAAGTCCCGTGCGTCGGCGTTGGAGTTGCCCGCTGCCACGACGGTGAGCACGCCTGCGCGGTACGCGGCTTCGATGGCTGCGTTGAAGGCCTCGGAGCGGCTCTGGCCCAGGGACATGGAGATGACGGAGCGCTGAGTGCGTCCGGGGGTGAGGGTGATGTTTGTGACGGCCCACTCGAAACCGTCGAGGACCACATCAGTTGTCGACTATAGAGCGTCAGTGTTCAGAGACGACAACGTTGAGATACGGGCTTGACTTACACCACCAGAGTGAAAGACCTTGACTGCCATCAAGTTGGACTGCTTCGACACGCCATAGATCTTGCCGGCGATGGTGGCCGCGCAATGAGTTCCATGGCCGTTGACGTCGACAAACAAGGTGCCGGGCATGGCGTTGTATCCAAGATGAGCTCGCCCTTCAAACTCGGTGTGGTTGGTGTTGATGCCAGTATCAATCACGTACGCCCACATGCCAAGGCCAGCAGAGACATCGTAGGGATACTCTTGCCAGTTGGGAGTGCGATGCGAGATGGAGCCCAGACCCCAGACAGCAGGCTGCTGAATAGTGGTCTGCTGGTAGAGCTCAACCTTGCGGACAGGCTCGATGGCGATGACCTATGTAGACATGAGTACGATCCCGTAGACTCATGGGGGGGATAGAAACTCACGTCATCACTGGCTTTGATCTCTTTGATGGTCTCCTTGTCAAACTCGCCAGAGTAACCCTTGAAGTGATCGCCCCAGACTTTCTCGATACCCGACTCCTCACGACGGTGCAGGCTGCGGGTATGAATGCCAGAGACCCACGAGAGGTGGTCCTCCAGCTCGGGCACCACGACGTTGGGCTTGAGAGTGACAATATACTTGCCCTTGACAATGTCACTGTCTCCGGGAGAGGACTTTGGGGCCGCGAGGACGGCGGGCAGGAATGCCAAGAGGAGCTTGAAGGTGTACATGTTGAGGAGTAAGTGTGAGGCTTTGGCGATGCTGTTTGGAACTGATGGTGAGGATACTGATTAGAGAAGGACGTGGAATGGCCCCTTTTATATCGCTAAATCTGCATGAGTGCTCTTGGTCTCATCAACAGTCAGTCATTCTGCCCTGTTCAGAGTCCATCACCTTCCTGTCTACCACCCCTTTCTCATGTCTCTGTTCAGACTTGTACATCCACCCAGACTCATGATAATCTCAGACTAAGTCACTTAACTGAGCACTCTAGAGACTTTATTGTCGCATCTCAGCAACACTGGCCTTTGATGACTGTAACAGCATAGTATACAAGACCTAAACCGTTGTGTTACATTCATTTCAAGGCCAGTATACATTTGCCCCCAACCACTTCGACAGCAGTCAGTTGCACGTCTGGACACGATCGTAATATCCACTATCTAGACCTTTGTCCTAGTCAACTTGCTGGATCTTGAGGAACATCAAGGTTGTCGCATCCAAGACTGGACTTGCACGGAGTTCTGTACCCGCAGATTAACAACGCCACCTCCTGATACTGCAACATCAAGGTTGGACCAAAAAGCCACTGTCGATCAGAGTTGCTTACAGGTTTAGACATGATGAGGCAAATTGATGAAGCCTTATACGAGTGCTGACATGCTCTTCAATATGACGTTACTCACAAGATTCAAACCGTCAAGAGGGCTCCCCAAAGAGGCAAAAGAACCAGGACATAAATCCTACTTTAGCCAGGGCGAACAGACACCTCCTTGGTGTTGCCCCAAATATATTAGACAATAAGAGGCGAAACTCGGACATATTGCTTCCCGGGAGTCCGGGACTGCCGAAGCTGAGGAGAATCAGGGTTAATAGCACCGAGACAGTTGATGGAAATGTACTGTGTTTGAGTGTGGTTGGGCCCAGTCTTGGAGATCTCCTATTCCATAGTCTATCAAGTTGTAGGTAATACCTCCAATATTGCTAGCCATGCCGAGACACCAGTTCCATGCGCTGTTGTCACCCTCGAAATACTCATACAGCAGACCAATCGATCACGCGCCTGCCACTGCCTTTGCCATCACCCGCAGCCCCTTGTCGAATTCTGATTTGACAGATCTCGTCTCGGCAACCTCCTGGGGCAAGACGGCACCTCTCCACCAGCTATACCACTCCGCCACCTCGCCCAGATCAGCCTCGTCAGAGGCCAGCCACTCCGTCAGCTTGTCGTGCCACATGGGGAACATGTGCTGCATGAGGACCTCGGCTATAACCCGTCTTCCCAGCATGGGTGTCCACTTGAGGATGCCAGTCAGGACCGGCAGGTAGGGCTCCTGGTCGGCAGGGTCCACGCGGAAGTTCCGGCGTAGATACTTGCCCATCGAGGGGAGGACGTGCGACATGACAAGCGGACGCCAATGATCTCCGAGGACACCCTCCCACTGTGTGAGACCGGGGAAGAGGCCTTGCTCAAACTGCCACACGTCGATGAGCTGCCTGAACTTCCGCCTGACATCGGCCACGAGGCCAGTGCCTCTCGGGTCAAGATGATATGAGGGTAAGTATTGAAGCCAGGGGAACAGCCATGCATGCGGGAGATGATGGGTTTGTCGTCGTTTCTTGGGGTTCCAGTCTGACACCGCCGTTTCTAATTTCCTAGTGATATTGTCGATGAACTGTGCACGGATAAAGGGTGGTAGCAGATCGTCCCAGGCCTCAAGAACGCTGAGCATGGGCGTTGGGTCGAGAACGTCCCATGAACGGACCGCAGCCAGCGCTTTGGGCAACCAGTTCTTATACATCATGCTTTCGTAGGGCGTCGTGGACTTGTGATGACGACGATAGACATCGTCTGTGTTTACCGCCGAGGTTTGCCACTTGCCAAGGGATTGCTTGTCGGTGCTTGAGGGCATGATGAGGGGCGACAGCTCTTTCAGGTCAGACGCAAACCGAGTGGGCTCTTTGAGGATATCCCAATCTGCCTCTCTAAGGAAGGGGTGGACAGCTGCGACAGCGATATCGGCAATTTCTGAGGTCGTGGCCTTGAGCTCAAGGGCTTTTTGCAGACAAGTAATGACCTGGGCCCAGTCGGTTGTTGCAAGCTCGCCGCCGACAAGTTCTGAAAACACTTGCAGTCTCTCAAAATCTGATCGTATATCATCCATCTCCTGCTCCTTTTCTTTCAGCTCCAGATCGATCCACGTCTTTCTCTCTTGCAAGCTCTTCCACTCGTCAGAGAAAGCCAACAGATCCGCCTGCGCTCGTTTGACAAGCTTCCGCGCTTCGATGACCTCGGTCGACTCCGGTGTGGCTGTGCCTGTTGTTGGTGTCATGATACCGCTTGTCGATGTCAGCATCTTGCTGCCCGGGCCTGTCATGTCGAGGATGGGAGCAAATGCATCCGGGATATGAAGACCAGGCGCCGTCGCCTTTAGTTCCTCTGCTGTGAGATACTTTGGCTTCTGGCGTCGTGGCGTGCTGGCTGCGCTATCGAACGCAGCTCCAAGAGACTTCTTGGCCTTCTTTCGCTTCTTCTTCTTCTCCTCCTCATCAGAGTCTACCACAGCCTCTCCACGTAGTTGTGCTTGTCGCTTCTCTTCCTTGCGTTCCTGCTCCGACTTTTCCTTCACGGCTCCCAGACCAATGCCTTGTGGGCGCAGGTTCGCCTCGATGATGAGGTTTCGTCCTTGACCCTCCTTGCCCAGACCTTCACCATCCTTGTAGCCCATTTTTGCCATCATCCGGGCACCAAAAGATTTTGCGTTGACCTTTCCCTTGGCCGAAAAGGCGCTCGGTTGGGGCTTGTTGCGCGGTGTTGGAGAGCCATCGTCTCGTGGGTTCCTGAGCACAGGCTCGTTCGCAGACGAGGGAACAAAGCCCATGCCCAGTGGATTCTTTCCATCAAATTTGGTTCGAAAGGTCGGGCGGGATGGCGCGTCGGCACTCGCGTTTCGACTCGAGTTCTGGGTATCATCATTGCGCCCAAAGGATCGTGCGGCACTCCCGAAGCCAAGCCCTACGCCGCGGGTATCCTCTTCTTCGTCCTCGTCTTCATCTTCGTCCATAGCGCTGCCGCCTAACATAGGTCGGTTGTCTTCAGAATCTTGGTCATCTTTGGTTCCGTTTCCCTCTTTGTCGCTGCCTGCGCCCGTTGAAACAAAGCTCATGCCTTTGTTCCTCAGAGTGGTCCTCTTCCATTTCTTGGCGGGGCCGTCGTCTTCGCTGTCTGAGCCAAAGATTCCCAGCGCCGCCTTTTCCTTATTGTTTCCGCCGACACGGCGTCGTTTGCGGGGATTAAAGTCCCCAAAGTCGTTGTCGGCGTCCAGCCCTGGCGCAAGGTACTCATCCTCGGATTCGGACGCGGAGGATGAGTAGTCGGCGGCGGCGGCTTTTGTGAGGCGCGAGGGGTCAAACGACGGTCGCGTCGAGCCGTTCATGATGATAGAACGACGAGAGAAGACTTGGAGTTCTCGCGATATCGTGTTTGGTGCGCAAGCGCGCAGAATTGCTGGGGGATTCGCGAAGCGACTGGCAGAAGCAACAAGGCCAGACGGGAAGCTTGGACATGACGATGTTTGGTAGCGAAACTTGTTATCTTATCTACACGTGATACATGTTCTCTGGGGTCCAGTCTGCCAGTCCAAGCCAGCTAGCTATAGGGTCTTTACCTCCCCGAGCTTCCAGTTGAGTGTAGATGAATGCCGCTATCCATCCATACTAATACCTAAGTTATTTGATTTAAAAATAAAGCCACAAAGGCAAACTCTGAGGCTAACAACCCTTAAACTCGGTCGGACAATGCTTTACTGATCTATGTGTTGTTGCTATACCTGGGACTTTAATCTTCTGCAGCTAAATGCCAAGGGACCCTTGGTCAGAGGTGGAATCCAAGCAGCCACGTCAGCAGTTAACAGCGAGGATAATAGTTTACTTGCCACACGATTGGGAGCAATGCAAGACATTTCCAGGTTGAGAGAAACTCGAAGAACCCCTGGAATAATGGGAACTGCCTACGTCATCTCGAGTCTGTTTTGGTAGAGCTACTACGTAAGGCTTTTGCGCTTGGAGGAATGACATGAAGCCCAATGCATGCCTGTGGCTGAGACTGAGCTGTATCAGAAGGGAGAGCTGGAATTAGCACAGACACGTTTCAAGACAACATGAGAATACAGTAAAGAAGAGGATTAAAATACTGCATGATTTTGTATCTTGGAGTAATCCAGTATATCTTATTACTACAATATGGTTAACTGAACTGAGCACTGTTGATCCATGCCGAGGTGGGTGGCTTAGTGCTGTTTCTGGGGCAATGAAAGCTGGATTGGGCGTCAATAAATCGTGTGTCACCAGGGCCACTCAGAACAACACAGCATTGCAAAGCAGGGGTATCTGGATGATTTGGGCCCAGTGGCACTCGGTTCCTCGCTTGATATAACCCCTCTCTTTCCCAAACGGACACTAACTTTTGTCTGTCATAACCCTTTCCATCTTTATACGACTCAAGTGTCACCCCATTGTTGAAGATTGTAAGTGCCCGATGCCTACTACGTAGTAGGTCCCTGAATCCCCATATTCTCCTAGCCTACCTCGACCCCTGCTCATCAGGTGACGGGTTCTGTTGACTTTCCCCTCCAACAAAACGAAACAAGAGCCTTGTCCCCTCGTCCAAACAACAAGGATCCGGCTGATAGATACCTTTCGGCCGTTGCTCTTGTATCTATTTTGGACCTAAATTGTTGTCGCTTTGTCGCCGGTGTTTCCTTCTTTTCCATATCATATTCACTAACCGTGCGCTTGCTCTTGCAGAAGGAACAACGCATTCGCTTTGTTCTCCTTTCCTTCACCCACGCGACAACTGCAACCTCTTCCCTCCCGTTGATACCCACGACTTGACCCGTCGCTTTTGATTCTTTGGTACGTTATTCTTAGCCAACGAAGCCTTCATAACTCCATCAAGTCCGAGCATCCTTGCGATGGGCTTCTAGCATATGTCTCGTATGGCATCTGGAGGCCCTCAGCAAAGATGGAAACCCCGAAGCGCCCTGGACTTTTCCACAAGCTAATCACCCGTCTAGTCCATTGTGTTCGACCGCCCAAAAAGCGACATACTCCCCTCGAAAGATACCCCGTCTCGAGCTCTACTCAGTACCAATTCTCCGACAACGACGCAATCATGGCGGAAGAAGAAGACTTTAGCTCCATCCCCTTGCCCGACCGCTTCTCCCACAAGGTGCGCATTGCAGCCTTCTCCCCCACGAGTGCTCTGGCTGACGAAACATGTAAAGAACTGGAAGGTTAGAAAAGGAGCCTATGAAGAAGCCACCAAGGAATTCTCAAAGTCCCCCGACGAGTCCGACCCTTGTTTTCGACCGTTCATGAATGATACAGGCCTGTGGAAGTCTGCCGTTACCGATTCCAATGTCGCTGCTCAGCAAGAAGCCATTATTGCCCTGTGCGCATTTCTCAAATTTGGCGGACGGGACTGCTGCTTGCGAACACGAAACCACACTATTACCCCCATGGTCGAGAAGTGTCTCTCTTCAACCCGCGCCGCCACAAAGCAGAATGCTATCGAAGCTCTGCTTCTCTATGTTGAGCTCGACGTCGCTGGTCCTGTCATCGAGGACATACTGCCTGGCTTGTCCAACAAGGTCCCCAAGAACGTCGCCGCGACTCTACATGCTCTGACGCAAATCTTCCACAACTATGGCTGCAAAATCGTCGATCCGAAACCTGTTCTCAAAGCTTTGCCCAAAGCCTTCGGTGCTGCCGACAAGAACATCCGTGCCGAAGCCACCAACTTGACAGTCGAACTCTACAGATGGCTACGAGAGGCTATGAAGCCCATGTTCTGGGGCGAGCTGAAGCCCACTCAACAAACAGATCTGGAGGCACAGTTTGAAAAAGTCAAGGCTGAACCCCCTCCCAAGCAAGAGCGCTTGCTCCGATCGCAACAAGAAGCCATTGCGGCTGCCCCGGAAGGCGGCGACGAGGAAGAAGAAGGCGAGGAAGAGGCCGAGGAGGTAGGGGAGATTGACGCTTTCGACTTGGCAGAACCTCAGGATATCAGCAAAAAGATCCCGCCCAACTTTAGCGACCAACTCGCATCGTCGAAATGGAAAGATCGCAAGGAAGCTGTCGACGCCCTCCATCAGGCCCTCAACGTTCCTCGTATCAAGGAAACAGACTTCAACGAAGTCTGCCGAGGCCTGGCCAAATGCATGAAGGACGCCAACGTTGCAGTCGTCACTCAGGCAGCCCTGTGTATCGAGACATTGGCCAAGGGATTGCGCAAGAACTTTGCCAAATACCGCAGTGTTGTCATGCAGCCCATTATGGACCGCTTGAAGGAGAAGAAGGCCACGGTTTCCGATGCTCTCGGCGCTGCGCTTGATGGTGTCTTTGGTTCAACAGACTTGACCGAGTGTCTAGAGGATATCACGAATTACCTTGGCAACAAGAATCCTCAGGTCAAAGAAGGCACCATGAAGTTCTTGATCCGATGTTTGCGAACGACTCGCGACGTGCCCAGCAAGCCCGAGATCGGAACCATCTGCGAGTCCGGCAAGAAACTTTTGTCAGAGTCGAGCCCTGCCCTTCGAGATGGTGGTGCAGAGATTCTTGGTACAGTCATGAAGATTATTGGCGAGCGAGCCATGACACCCCTACTTGAGGGCTTGGACGATATCCGCAAAACCAAGGTCAAGGAGTACTTCGAGACGGCTGAGGTAAAGGCCAAAGAGAAGCCTAAACCAAAGCCGAAGCCTGCCCCTGCGCCAAAGGCGCCCCCCAAGAAGGTCATGGGTGGGAAGAAGCCGGTGGCCAAGAAGGCTGCCCCCGCTCCTATATCACCCGTGGAAGAAGCTCCTCTTGCCCCTCAGCCAACATCGCGACCGGGTGTAAGCAAGCTCGGGAAGCCCGGCCTTGGTGGACTAAAGAAAAGAACACTGGCAGCCCCTGGCTCACCTCGCCGTGCCCCTGCCGCACCTGTCATGCCCGATGAGGACGAGCCGGCCCCGGCTCCGCAACCGCGCCTTGGTCTCTCGCGTGGGCTGGCTGGTCGATCTCTCGCAAAGCCTGCATCGGCGTCTGCCCCTGTGGCACCGGCCTCGCCGCCTCCTTCTAGTGGCCTTACCGCCGTGGAGCGCGCTGAACTTGAGGAGTTGCGCTCAGCTAACGACCGACTCACTCGCCAGGTCGACGAGATGCGACAAGAGCGCAGCAAGTTCATGTCGGAGATTCAGGAGCTCAAGAACCAGAACGCTGGCCTGATTGAGGATCACACACGGGATGTGCTGAGCATCAAGGCCAAGGAGACGCAGCTTGTTCGAGCACGAAGTGATGCGGAAGCCACCGAGCAGGTCAACGACCGACTGAGGCGTGAACTCGAGCGACTCAAGAAGGCGTTGAGTCGCGCTGAAGGACTTGGTAACTCTGGGAGTGGCATGAATAGCCCTGGTACGACCCATTGATCCTGCACCTCTCATCCTGAAAGCTAACATGTGTCACTAGGCCTCACTTCTCCCACACACGACGATGTCTACCGAGACCACGGACCTGCGTCGGCGGGTCTCCATAGGATGAGCGTCACCAGCACCATGTCTGAAGAGAAGGAGAATGGCGAAGCCATGGCCCCCCCTCGTAATAAATTGAGCCCCGACATGAGATATGCTGGCAGCTCTGCGTCTTCAGGCCGCGGATCACCAGCTAGGGGCTTCAGACATGCGGCTTCCTATCGCGATGATGACCATGGATCAGGACTCTCTCAACGGCCAATGTCCTCACTGCCACAGCCGGCAGGGGGCAATGGTGCCGAGAGCTGGAGACGAGCAGCCGAGGTGACGAGCCAGCTGAAGGCCCGAATTGAACAGATGAAGGTGCGTTTAATACCCTCTGCCTATGTTGTCTCACTAATACTCATGCTCTTGCAGGCCAAACAAGGACTCGCTCGACCTTGAGAAGGAAAAGGAGAAGGAGAATATTAGGAGACGCTGACGCGTATATCGCTTGTGTTTGATTGCGAGGATTCTCGTAATGATGATGATTTTGGGTGGTTCATCGCGGAAAAGCTGGGTGGTACCTGGGAACCTGGTTCTGGGTTGCATTTTCATGGCGTTGGAACTCATACCACCATCTGCTTGCTTCGAGGGGTCTTTTTAGAATTATACACGAGGCCCGCGGCTGTCTTTGGGATTCTGCGAAGCTATACCCGCGGCGGGTCAGAGATACCTAGGCTGTTTAATGCATGATTGATGACGGAATCAGAGGCTCCCACAAGCTCTTACTACTCGTCAACTGCTGGCTCAGCCAAGACCTGTTCTGCAAACAGAGTATCAAAGTAACTCCTAACCTCGACAATCTTGCCCTCGTCGTTGTATCTGGTCAACCATACATACTCGTTGTTATAGTGCTCCCCCGTCTTCCTCATGGCCTCCCCCCTGGTTTCTACACAGGCCCACCAGCCATCCTCGCGTCTCTCGGCGTCGACAATGACGCGCGTGACGACGAACTTGATGGGCGCGACGAGACGCTTGCGCATCTGGTTGAACGAGGTATCGCAGTGCTCGGCGATGCTGTTCCGCGTGCCGACGAGGGAGTGGGCGTGGCCCGTTATCGTCCACTTTACATCCGGGACGACCGAGTCGGTGAAGAAGACGGCGCGTCTGCAGGGATCTGCCGTTTCGAGGAGGGGAGCGAAGGAGGTGAGGACGTGGGCGCGGGTGAGTGTGAAGGACATTGTTTGAAGATGCTGAGATGTGTTGCGGGAGGCACATGTAGTTGAGAGGTCTACTTATATACCTTGACAGGCCGCATTCGGCGGTTTATTAGGCTAGAGTTTTGTCACATTTTTGAGTGTAAAGTGTGCATTCAAACGGGTTCATTAGTGTCGTATCCGATGGTAGTTACAAAAGATGGCGGAAAGCCATTGGGAAATCCCGAAACTCCGCGTATCGCTGCTCTGCGCTCATGCCCGCCATAATTCTGCGTAGGTGGATGTTTACTCCTTCTTATCGGCCTTGTCCTTTGACTTGCCGTCTTTGGACTTGTCGTTGTCCTTGGACTCTTGGTCCTTCTTGTCCGAATCCTTGGAGTCGGATTCCTCCTTGTTCTTGGGAGTCTTGTTGTCGGAGTCCTTGTTGTCGGACTTCTTGTCATCATCCTTCTCCTTAGCATCATTATCATCCTTCTTCTCGCCCTCCTTTTTCTTCTTATCCTTGGACTCGTCCTTCTTATCCTTGGACTCGTCCTTCTTATCCTTGGGCTCGTCCTTCTTATCCTTGGACTCGTCCTTCTTATCCTTGGACTCGTCCTTCTTATCCTTGGATTCATCCTTCTTATCTTCAGACTCATCTTTCTTGTCTTCGGACTGGTCCTCGTCGGTCTTGTTCTCGTCCTCGCCATCTTCCTTTTCTGCCTCGTCGTCCTTGTTTTCATCGCCCTTTGCGCTCTTCTCCTCATCTCTCTTCTTGCTGCCCTCGTCCGACGCCTTGGCCTTGTTCTCACCCTTGTCACCCTTGCCGCCCTTCTTCTTCTCCTCCTTTTCCTTCTTCTCGGCCTCCTTGGCCTCCTTTTCTTCTTGCTTCTTCTTCTCCTTCTTGATGCGCTCCTTTTCCTCAGCCTCAAGCCTGGCCCAATCGGTGTCGTGATCCGCCATGCCAGGTCGTTCAAGTCTTTGGGTCAGACCCTGCGAGCTGAGGGTATCGCCCTGACCGATCTTGGCTCGTCCCACCAAGGAGACAAAAATGGCGAAGCCGACCATGGCAGTCAACAGGAAACGGTAGGTACCGTACCAATGAGGCGCCCAGCCGCGAGTGGCGGCTCTTGCGTCGGCAAAGTAGAGGGCGACAAAGGCCATGAACTGTGTAGTGAGGGCATACTCGACGGGCAAGAAGAGGGTCGGCCAGGCAATGACGGACGAGGCGACACCCATGCCGTAGCGGAAACGGGTGCGCTCACGAAGGGGCTGCTTCTCGGCATATTCTAGACCCTGTTGAGGATACGTATTAGCTTAGTCGGTGGTTATTGCAGGCTGGGAGCTTACCCAGTGAATGGCACCGAGGAAAGAGATAATGACGGCACCGTATCCGAGCTGAATAGGCTCGATGACACTCAGCAAGTACTTTGCAGTCTCGTGATCGACAAGGATTGCGTCGTAGAAGGAATTGCCGGTTGGCCATTCTTTGTTCAGGTCCCAGGCGAGGAAGACTGTGGAGAGAGATGTTCCAAGGTAGGGCAGAGTACCAGCGAGGCCAAGGATGCGCGATTCCTTGGGCACGCTTTTGAAGCGAAAGGTATCTTTGACGACGTCCTATAGCGCCATGTTAGACAATCTCGATGGGGGCATTTATGGTGTCGTAGAACTTACAATGTCATGCTTGAGGTCGCTTCCCATGTCATGGTCGGCGCTCGCGGGCCTCTGATCTTCCTCGACTACATGGCGCACTGAGCTCTGAGTCGAGACCGCGCTGGGATTTGACTCGAGTTTTTGCTGGGCAAGTTCGCGCTCTCGCTTGTAGTCCCTCGTTGTCGGGGTCGGGGTCGGGGG
>JABEYC010000426.1:0-32294 GCA_013266195.1 Fusarium zealandicum
AGTAACGAGAAGTGGGGTTCCGGGAAATGCGAAATCGCTCTTGTACAGTTATAGATTTCATCAACCTCAGCTAGTAGATAGTACCTGAGCTTCGGAGCTCCACTAAATTTCTCCATCCTCCATCTTCCAATCCGCGACATCAAATCTCGACGAGCTTCTTCAGACCACAAAGCGAGCTATCACTACGGCCAGGTACTTTAATACTGGACAGCTGTATTGATCACACTATCAATACTCGACTCCTACCGTCCACAATGGCCAAGCGCCATGCGTCAGAGGCGCTGGAAGACCTCATCGACATCGCGTCACCAGCATCCAAAAAGTCTCGACTCGGTGACTTTGAGTCTCCCCGAGAGAATGGCGCTGAATATGAGGCCTCTCGCGAGGGTTCAGAAGCTCAGGCCAATGGAGCAGCCCAGGAAATAGGCCACGACGAGGATGAGGACGACGATTTCGACCAAGACGAACCCCCTTCGGCAGCCCCCATACGACAATCAGCACCAACAGACGGCTACGACGACCTCTACCTCGATACCATCCACCGCGGCATACTCGACTTCGACTTTGAAAAGCTCTGCTCCGTCTCCCTCTCCAACATCAACGTCTACGCCTGTCTGGTCTGCGGCAAGTACTTCCAGGGCCGCGGCCCCAAATCCCACGCCTACTTCCACTCCCTCGACGAGGACCACCACGTCTACATCAATCTCGAGACTCAGCGCGTCTACGTCCTCCCCGAGGGCTACGAGGTCAAGAGCAGCGCCCTCGACGACATCAAGTACGTCTCCGACCCACGGTACTCCAAGAAGGAGGTCATCGAGATGGACCGCGCGAAAAGGTCGAGCTACACGCTAGACGGAAAGGAGTATACGCCTGGGTTCGTGGGCATGAACAACATCAAGGAGAACGACTACTTCAATTCTGTGGTGCAGGCGCTCGCGCACGTGGCGCCCCTACGCAACTATCTCCTCCTCGAGGACTTTTCGACAAAGTCGGAGCTCGTCAAGCGATGCAGCATCCTCGTCCGCAAGATCTGGAACCCGCGCGCCTTCAAGGCCCACGTCTCGCCCCACGAGCTTCTACAGGAGATCTCCCTCCGCTCCAACAAGCGCTTCACCCTCACGGCGCAATCCGACCCCGTCGACTTCCTCTCGTGGTTCCTCAACAACCTCCACCTCGGCCTCGGCGGCAGCAAGACCAAGCCCGGCAGCTCCATGGTGCAGCGCACGTTCCAGGGCAAGATGAAGATTGAGTCGCAGGCCATCACCGCGCGCGCCGACGCCAGCGACCGCCTACGCTTCGAAGACGCCGACGTCAAGGTCGAAGTCGTTCGCTTCCTCCTCCTCACCCTCGATCTCCCCTCGGCGCCCCTTTTCCAGTCCGAGCTCGAGAAGAACATCATCCCCCAGGTGCCGCTGACCACGATCCTCACAAAGTACGATGGCCAGCGCGCCCAGGAGCACCACGCCCAGCGCAAGCGCTACCGCCTCATGCAACCCCTACCCCCCTACCTCGCCTTCCACGTCAAGCGCTTCTCCCAGAACAAGTTCGTCTCGGAGCGCAACCCCACCATCGTCACCTTTGATGCCCGCAACCTCGACATGTCGCCCTACGTCGAGCCCAACCCGCGCGAGTGGCCCCCGGGTGAGCCCATCTGGTACGACCTCGTCGCAAACGTGGTACACGAGGCGGTGCGCGTGCGCGAGGACGTTGTCGACAGCGGCGAGGAGCGCAAGACGTGGAAGGTTCAGCTCAAGAACAAGGCGACGGGGGAGTGGGTGGTTTCGCAGGACCTCTACGTGGACAAGGTGCAGAGCGAGCTGCTGTATCTGGGCGAGGCATACCTCCAGATATGGGAACGGAGGAGGGAGCCCAAAGCAAAGGGCAAGGCAGCAGCATCATGACGATGAGCGCCAGTAATAGCGCACAGCTACTGCAGCACAATGTAATATCACGGTTTCATGATGCAAACGTCTTGTGTCTTGGGCGAGCAAAACACGGCCCTCAAAGCTCGCTCTTGGTGATTGTAGCTCTCGCTGAAATCCGCTATTGGGCGAGCCACGCTTGGCCGCACGCAGCTAGTAGTACATCATCCATAGACGAGACCTTGGTCTCGCCCGTCGTATCCAGCCATTTTCCTCATATCCAGTTGTCCCAGCCCGCCTAACCCTGACCCTCATGAACACGTAATAGCAGCCCCAAACCAGAAGAAACTCTCCAACACCGCCAACTAAGTGATGATCGCAAAAGGCAAGAGAACAAAAAGGAGTTAAAACAAAGATCAATCAACGTGGATGGCCGGGACCCGGTCATGGAGCGGGCCCTATAGACAATAGAGTACAGATCGTGTGAGGTGGGTACGAGGGAGGCCAGCTCTGTCGGCCTAAGACTGGGACTGCTCGGAGGTTTGCTTGGATGCACCGGCGGCGTGGCGCTTGTCGTGGTGATGGTGCTGGCCAGCCTTTTCTCGGCGCTGCTCCTCGATGGCTGTTCGTTGCTGAATCGAGGAGTCATGGCTTTTGAACTCGACGCGGGTGTTGGGGGGGAAGTTGAGAACATGCTTCATGGTCTCGCTGTTCAATGGTTAGCTTCCGTCGAGGAGGGCGTAAATGACAAGGTAGACTTACCGAATCTTGATGACACGTCCCCCATCCGTTCGAGTCCAAATGCTCAGAATGTCCTCCCCGTTACGCATGCTGAGCACAGCGCCACAGACATCCTCGCTAGCATCGCCGAACTGATCGCCGATGAGGGAGAGTAGAAGATCCTCCCAGTACCGATCAGCCACGCCCTTCTTCATCCGAACCACCCACTTGCCACCCTTCTTGTTCACATCATCCTCCCAGATTGGACGAACATCCTTCTTGAATAGGTGATAGTCCGACACAACTGGTAATCCCGAGGGGCGCTTCAGGTGAGAGTAAATCTCCCAGAATTCCTCCGCTGTCCGCACAGTAGCGATCTCGTGTAGAGTCTGCTCGTACTCGATGAAGCCGTGGGCCTTGGAGATAGGAGGCCGGTACCAAAAGGTCCAGCCCTCTTTCAGCGGGTGCGCTACAGAAGCGGCCGACGATGCCGCTTGCTTGTTCTCCGAGATGGCAGCCATGCCAGGGGCCCTGCCCACGGCCTTTATGGAGTCCTTGGACTGGCCAGGCTTTGCGGCCTCGGTGCCCATAGCCGAGTCGAAAGGGTTGGCCGATGTCTTTGGGGTTTTAGCCGAACCAAAGGAGGCAAAGGCTCCAGAACCTAGGCCAAAGGCACTGGAAGCGCCAGCGGTAGGTGATACCAGGGCGCTTCCAGGTGTAGTCGCGAACGAGTTCGGTTTGCTCGAGGACGGAGTATCGCCGCCGCCTTGGCGCTTAGAGGAAGAGGCATTGCGACTGAAAGAATCACCGCTGGACCCTTGACCGGGTGTTGAAAGGGAAAGCTTGCCGGAGCTAGTGAGGAGAGACAGGATGTTGGCGAGGTTCTTTCATCTTGGACTGGAAACACGGGAACTTACTTTGTGCGGCGGGTCCAGAGGTTATCCATCAAGACTGAATGGGACAGGTTTGCCTGCAAATTAAAGTAGGGCGGGGAAGTCGCCTATCAAAGACGCCTCGGGGAGAGAGGGAGAGAGGAAAGACGGTGGAAGCGTGTACGACGTTCGATGGCTCGAGAAGGGCACGTTTCGGAAACGAGGTAATGGTCTTGGAAACGCGGTAGAAGTTTGTGGTGGGAGGGTCGTTGGAGGTTTTGTTACACGGGCTCGAAGTCGGATGAGGGGGCGGCGATGGATATTTGGAAGAGCGATCGATGATTGGGGGTTGATTTGGCTGTATTGTTTACCAATGTCGTCAAGAGTGATGATCGGGTATTCGGGGTGGTCGAGGCGAAGTTGAAGTCGTATACGAGGCGAAAGTTGGTGGTGGCGGCGTGTGTTGGAGCTTTACGAAAAGAGAATCTTTGATGTTTGGGGAATTTTGGGTTCGGGAAGTTGATCAGTGAGAGAGGGAACGGGCGAGATGGAGGGAAGAAATTCTAGCAGCCCAGGGCACGTACTAAAAAATGCGGCCCAGTCGCGTAGCTGCAAGAAAGAGGTAGATTTGTGGTACCGTTTATGCGGGCCCCAGGCGGCTCAGTACCCTTGGACTACATGGCGACAGCCTTCTTCTAGACTGGAAGCCCTGGAATCTGGCCCCAGCTCCCTGAAGGCCCTCGCTGTAAGTGGTCGCAGCGGCCTCCACTGTAGGGGCCCACTGGCTCTTCCCAACCCCCAGGCTACAGGGACCAACCTAACCCACGGCCCTGGCGTTAGAGGGCAGTCGGCACTGAGTGGGCAGTGATACAATTGGAACGCTGGGGCTGCTTCCATTCTTAGCGTCTGAGGAGGTTGAGCCGCCCATGGATGGCTTCTGGAAACATGTTTGATTCCACCGTGTCACACGAGATCTGCACGGAAAAGCAACGACATACATACACGTGCGTGTACGTACATGGTTCACAAATGTTGTGAAGCGCTTAACTCTATTCCTCGACGTGGACATGTCAATTATCGCAATCTCTAGATTCAGCGCCCAATACGTACCTTGAACACACACAAGGCAATCATTCGACTGACGTCTGTGGTCGGGCATGCTTGGACATGCTGACGGAGGGGCCGGCAGCCATCCAGTATCAGGCATCTAGTTCATGATATTGTATGTCGAACTAAACCAGTCCTGATACATGAATCTATAATCTCGACAAAGTAATTATGTCTTATTAATCTTACTCCCCCAAAAGAAGCAGAGAGACGATGCCCAAGCACGAGCTGGGCCCTTATCATGAGTTGGTACTTGGCCCCTGTCTCGGTCTTGAAGACGGCTCCGAGCTGTGAGACCCGAGAACCCACTCCCCTCCATGAAGGAACTGGTCATCATGACATGAAATCAATCTCAGTCAGCAAAACTCCCAGACAAGCTCAGCTACAGCTGATATTCGACATCTAGTCGACTATCGATGCGATGACCTCAAAGTATTGGCATTGAGCTCAAACAACTCTAATTTGTCCGTCATACCACGCTGCTAAACAAGGCTTAGCGTTCGACCCCGATCCATAGAGTTGGGAGGAATTTCCAGTGCTTGTGGAACAGCAATCGCAATTTCATCCACCAACTTGTGCGAACTCGACAAAAACAAGGTCAAGAACCATATCCATGATAGACTCATAGAGTGTAGATCTATGGTAGTAGATAACTCTTGTAAAGGGTGCTCTTGCATATACCTAAGTGTTAGAAGAAACTTTATTATCCTTAGTTATAAATTAGGTGCGAGAGTAAGCATCCTACGGACTCGATACTTTTATTACCCTATGGCAGTCTTCAAGCAAGCAAGGAGATAGCTGCATGCACGCCATTATCATAAAAAAGGCACTTATCCGAGTCCATGTCTCATGCGTCAACATCAATGCGCCACAGCACAGAGACGGCTCCGTGATTCAGTGGCTTAGGTAAAGACCAGCCACCCGGCCCCGCCCCGACGAGACCGAATCTCTTATCGCCTTATCGCCTCCAGAAAAAAAATATCCCCATTGAAGCTTCAACACCATTCAACACCGCTCGAACTCCAGCCTCGAGCCGCAGATAATACTTCCCAAGAGTCTCCGTCCAGCCGTCGCAATGGGCGTCACACGAACAAAAACCGTCAAGAACAAGCATGCGGCTGCAAAGTCCGGCATCTCTTCCAGCAAGACCGCCTCCAAGCGCTCCCCCACCGACGGCATCGTCAAGTCCAAGAAGCCAAAGGGCACCCCGCCCTCCAAGCAGATCAAGGACAAAGGCCGCGAGGCCCTCCTCAAGAAGATCAAGAACCCCAAGAAGCGCGCATACACGGATGAGCAGCTGGGCATCCCCTCGCTCAACACCATCACCCCAATTGGCGTTGTCAAGCCCAAGGGCAAGAAGAAGGGCAAGGTCTTTGCCGACGACCCGGTATGTCATTTCTGCGCCACAGTATCATTGTCGCGGACCATTTCTAACCTTGATTATTTGTTCTACAGGAGAGCATGAGCACGATTCTCTCCATCGTCCAGGCTGAGAAGAACGGCCAGATCGAGTCCAAGATGATCAAGGCGCGCCAGATGGAGGAGATCCGCGAGGCGCGCAAGGTCGAGGCCGCAAAGAAGGAGGACGAGAGGAAGAGCAAGCTGGAAGACACCAAGGACTCTCTGCGCAAGAAGCGCAAGCGCAAGGGCGGCGAGGAGGACAGCATCAAGGAGTTCACCTCTGCGGGCACAAAGGCCACAAAGGCCAAGTCCAAGAAGCGGGTCTCGTTCGCATGAGGCGGCCACCGCGATCGGAGAAGGAAGAAACGTTTTCCCCAAAGTTGTTGCATTGTTTGGCGCTTGGAGTTGGGCGGCAAGGCTGGGATTGGCGAATTATGGGGATTCGGTACAAAAAAGACCCAGGACAGTACTGCTATTTGAAGCATGGCTGCTCCTACGGGGGCAGATCCAATCAATCGATAGAGCGATATTGCGCATCAGGCGTTCATTACTATGTGGCGTTTCCATGCCGTCTATATGTGTATGTACATGGGTTACGTCTATACTACCTTATACAAGTCTATCCGGGAATCTCGACGTATGAACCAGGGAACCTCCAACGCAGACCTCACGGAGGTTTCTCTTTGCTCGGTCTACCTGCTCAATCTTTAATGATGACCATCTTGCGTCGCATCGGGCTATAGCCAAGACCATTGTTCGAGTCCGAATCGGACTCTTGATGCGCCGTCAAGCTATCGAGATCGGTCTTGAAAGCCAAATGGTTCAGGAAGTTGGCGACCTGGCAAGGTTAGCCCGGAATCAATTCAGGTGTGAGAGGAGTGCTTACCGGCTTGGGGAACCATCGGCCACCGCCAGTCTCAAACCAGCAGAGGTGACCACCCAGTGAGGTCGTCAACAGAATGGTGTTTGGGTTCTGCTGGAACTCTTCGAAAGGAATTGCTTCCTTGACAGCAATCTAGCAGAGGTCAGAACCGAGTGTTTAAGAAAAACACAGGGTTATCTTACAGGATCGTCGGTTGAGTGGACAGCCAGGAAAGGGATCTTGATGGACAAAATCGAGTCTGTTGACGACGCATCCCGATAGTAGGCGTATTCTGTGGGATATCCCCAGAGAGGGCACCTAAATGCAGTCAATATTGCATCTTGAAGCGAAGTGAGTTTGGAGGCCTTACTGGGTCAAGCGGTCAAACTCGTTGACATAAGTGGTATCCAGGACAGCATCGACGTCGATCTTGCTGAACTTTTCCAGCTCCTGCCTGTGCGTGCGTATCAGCTCCTTGAGGGCGCCTGCTTGATATTAGCAAGACTCTAGATCATAGAGCCGTACTCTACTCACTGCCCATGACCCGGAGGTAAACCTCCTTGCCTACATAGCTGTTCTGAAGGATCTTGCTGGAGACTTCGAGGTTGAAAGGGTTGGACAACACAACAGCGCCCTTTAGAAGGCAGTCTGAGCCCTCCTCACCGCAATACTATGTCATGTGAGCAATCCGGTTAGAGTCGTCAAAATGTATGCATGGCTTACATTGGTGAGCATGTTGGCGCCGAGAGAAAAGCCCAGGCCAAACAAGGGCCGGTTGGGGAACATCTTTTTGAGCCATTTCACCGTCTATGTTCCGTGTTAGCAATGGTGATGTTTCCTCGAGTCTTGTAGAATCTTACCTGACGAATATCCCACGTTGCCCGTGCGTTGTACAACACACCACTGGTGATTTTGCTCCGCGCGCAACCCCGAGAGTTGACCACGCAGGCCTCCCAGCCGCCCTCGCCAATAAGGGGCGCAATGGTGTGTCGCAGGTAGATTTCGTGAGATCCACCAGAAAGGCCATGCAGTACTACAAGCATGGGCTTGTCGTCGTCAGATGCAAGAGTCTCCAGCTCCTCGTTGCTGTAATACGCAGTGCGTCGCGACAGCTCAGGATCCTCATGCTCAAAAGGCTCAACTGCAAAGTCAACAGCAAAGGTTCCCTGGTATCTATTGTGCTCAGCATCAAAGATCTTGCGCTTGTAGTAGATCTTTGGTCCGGCGGGCTTGGTGGCCGTCCACATGGTCTGCATGTGGCCGTTGAAGAGCAAGGGGTTCAGGTTGCATGGCGGTGTCACTTTCTCGCAGATGGTGAGGAGATCTGTTTCGCGTCCATCTTTTTCTCGCACCGTCCGTGGAGACGGCGCATGGGTGAAGTCGATCTCTGCTTGGCCGAACCACTCCATCACGGCGGTTCGTGGTGCAGTATGCGAAAAGAGTCTGCGCTGGTGACAATGTTGAGCGGCGCGGGTGGAATTACAGTCTTTTGTTGTTGTTACTGGTGCGCTCAAGATTCGATCACCGTTCTGAAGGCCTGCATATACGTTGGAGGAGGAGAAAAGAATGAAGGATTACGGCGTATCCCAAGGTGAAAAGAAGAAAGATTAATTAGTATCAATAGATCAAAGTAGTCGCCCCTCTCGAGGGACGGACGGGCGTGGGTGGATCCCCTTTCGGTGGCAGAAATGTCCATCGCAAATAATTCACCTCCATACTATTTATGGATGTCACTGCTTTCAAAGGCACAACGCAGGCCAATTGATGCCTTGTTCAACCCCATACCTCGAGTTTCACGTCATTTCCTATGATGCAAGGGTCTCAGCTCGGTCGATATTCCTACTTTTAGCCTAGCCAAGTACTTCCGACTCTCGAGAGAAAACTTTGAGATTCCCAACACCGCTACTTCCGAGTCAGTTCGGGTCGTTTTTCTTGCGCGCCGGGTTCCAAGACATGCCCGAAGCTATAAACTCTGGCGACGACGCTGGATAAATGGGGCTCGACCAGTGATGAGCCGAGGCACGATGTTAGGGGGATCGCAGAATAAGAGATGGATCCTCAACCCTGCAAGAATTAGGGGCCGAGGTGACAGACGATGTTGGATCTCGCTTTTGCTATAGTACCGCTTTATCAAGTTGTACACATAAAGCAATGTACGGTTTAATCAACTACTGAAGCATCATGGTTGGTCTCTTTCATGCGCAAGCAAGTATCGGAAACCAAAAGGCCACAAACAGCAGAGAGCATGTCACGGTACGGGTGGAAAAACAAGAGCTCCAAAGAACTGAACAAGAGATCTTTCAGGATTCCGTATAAAGTACAGTCAACCGCTTACTACAGTCTGTCGATTTCTCTTATCAGCACTCATCAATCTGTTGCTCGAGCCCCAATTAGCGACATCCATTTCCAAACAACCCCACGTGCAACTCACTACACGTGACCTTGACGCTTTCGGTCCTTCCCGGACTCGCAGATTCGCACAACCTGGATCAAACCGTCCTTCTGCACCCAAGCCTCAACCACCAGGAGATGACTCCAACCCGCCACCCGTGATGCGCAACAATGAGCGACGCTGAGGAAAACTACATGACACGATGATTCCGCAGAGAACTTTTGCTTTTCACCTGAGCGACTGAATGCAAGATGGGATGATGCGCCCGCTCATCGGGGCACAGCCCACCGCCCTCCCTCTCCGACGATCCGAGTGTCCGTAGGCACTCCCGAGCAACAATGTCAGAAATACGCCTTGATCACACAGTCAACATTTACTTGGTTTCAGAACGATCATGAACTGCATAAAGAACGGCTGTCCCTTAGATGGGTGTTGAAAAGGATTAGCGATGGAAATCTCGCTACGTTACGGACAAGACTCGCTGGAAAAGCGGCCACTATCACCTGCGTTGCTTTCCGTCATCACGGTCAAACCTCTGGCGGATGATGTTCTTCTGGTTCTCGTCCAGGATTCACCTTGTTTGCCTCTGGGCGGCCTCGCCTTACTCGTTCTGATAATCAGCGCATTCTTCTGCATTCTTCGACGTCGGCTGTAGAGGCCTGGCAGAGACCTTGATCTTGAGACTCGTGTGAGCTTGGGCCAGTGCAATACTGGCCCGAAATTGTTCGCCTGCTATGGCAAGTCTCGCTCCGAGGCAGACTCGCCCACTCGATGGGATTCTTGAGGAACGCAGCCTGAGAGACTTTTCGCTGTCGACAGAAAGTCGGGCGGTTTAGGGGATATGGCGCCGCCATTTCTCATGACAGCACGGTACTCCTCTCTTGAGGAGCGATGCTTCTGACAATGGTTGATGACGGGCACTCTATGAAGTGGTTCTTGAGCTCCAGCTTGCTGCATGCTGAGACCCGTCTCTCGGCGTCCTGCTGAGGTGTGCCCTGCCACTCACTTCATGGGCCGAGGCCATCGGGCGGTTACTGGAGGTTGGAAGGAAAGGCATGCGCAGTCGTAAATCATCCGCAGGGATTCATATGTAGTACCTTGCTCTCTTGAGCCAGCGATGAGGTGGTGCTGGTTCTCTTGCTGTGGGACCGTTGGGGAATAACCCAGGCGATTCTATCTCGGAGCCAGCTCAAGCCTCGAGACACTTGACTTTTGCACTGCTTGGCCGGGAGAAGCAAAAGAACAAGAGTGCAGTGGCGGAAAGGAAAAGAGCCCGCAGAGGGACAGGCCTGCAAGTGCACGCACAAGGCTCTCGCCAGGCTCACAGGGCTCGAGTCGAGGTTCCACGCCTCGGGTTGGCCATTTCAGCGCGTCACTCACTGACTGCCCGCATATCGCATCACCTCCCTCAGAACCAACCGAGCAACTTCCAACAAGTCCTAGGAACGAGGTATCATTGCGTGGAGCAAGCGCCAGCCTCGCATTCACCAGATGACACAATTTCCAGACCTGCATCTGGCCAAAGTCGGCTCTCCCGTCTTGTTCCCCGCAACTCGCGCCCACACTGCACGGTCGCTGACAGCGGGTCGCGAGGCGATCCCCTGGCTCTGTCGGCTAAGGTACGGCGATTTAACGTGCGAGTAACTGCTGAAAACTCAACGCCCAGCTTGGAGCATGGAACACCCACCCAAGCCTCCACGTCGACCTCGACATGCTGCCATGAGAGACGACCAGGAACGTGATGATCAAGGAGAACGGGCTCGACCTGAGCGAGGTGTGAAGCCCTCACAAAGATCAAGATCTCCCCGTGAGCCCCGTGAATCTCGCCACGCTTCCGACCCCCGAGCCCGCGATCGCCCTTCGACCAGGCCTGAGCCTGACTCCTCCTCCCGCCGCCGTCGCCATTCACGCGATCGCAGTCGTGATCGCGCCGCTTATCCATCATCCGAATCCTCGCGACGAGCTCCCGACGTCGACGACCTAATTCCCCGTTATCGGGCGGGTAGGGAGCGCCACCGGGACTCTGAAGACAACAAGTCACGTCGCCGGAGTCGCACTCGGAGTCGCAGTCGAGATCGGACCACCCGCGATTCCCCATCCGCAGTCAAGCGACATCGCAGCCGGAGTCCTTCTCTGACCAGTTCGAACCGGAAGAGGTCAAGGAGAGATAGGAGTCCGCGGGCGAGGACGAGGGACTTCAGCCCGGATTCGGGTTCGAGGAAAAACACCCGATACCCCTCACGCGAGCGACGCAAACCGTCGCCCCCTCGCCACGGACGGTCTCCAAAGTCGCCAACGCGTTCCGCAGATACGTCAGCTCGTCCCAGGCGTCGCTCACGATCCAGATCCCCAGCAGCAAAGTCCGACGCTGGCTCTCGGCGTGTAGAACGTGATTCTCGGCCTCGGTCAGACAAACCTCGACCAAGATCACGAAGTCGCTCTCCAACACCCGATAATCGACCTTCGTCCCGTCGCCTCCACCCATCATCTCGCGAGGATCTCCGAGCTTCAGATCCCGAACGTCAGCCAATCAAGAGGCAGCATCCGCCGCGGTCGCCTCACGCCAGCCGAGAGAGAAGATCTCGAGAAGCGTCCCCTGGCCGGCGCCATTCTTCGAGATCAGACGTTGACGAAGACATGACGTCTCGAGGTAACCATCGAGGAGGTTATAACCCTATGTATCCGCAAAAGGCACAGTATGGGAATGATCCATATTCTCAGTCCCCTCAGCACGGAGGATCCTACCACAATTCACCATCACAGTCGCCTTATGGGACATCCCGTGGCGGATGGATCGGCCAGCAGTGAGTAGTTATATGCGTCTTTTGAGGAAGCCATGCTAACTTGAAGATAGACAATATCCCCCTCAATATCCACAAGGCGGTAACTACGGTCCGCCTAATGGCCCCTCAGGCCTCTATCACTCCAACCCATCCCGTACTCCTCCTTATGCCGCTCCTACCGGCCCCATGCAACAGTATCCTCCCGGAAACTACCGTGGGGGTTATCGAGGGGGAGGCGGTGGTGGCCCAAGGGGAGGCTCCTTCCCGAGTCGGGGACGTGGTGGGTTCAAAAACTCGCAGTGGAGTCAAGGTTCTCGAGGTCGTCACGACGAGTCCAATAACAGTCGATTCGACAACTCTCAGAACGAAGCTGGTGACCCAAACATCGATGCGATGGACGTCCAAGACGATTTCCGGCCTTCGAACGATCAGCAGGACAGGGCTCCAGGCCGAGAGGGCCAAGACGAAGAGGATCTGATGACAACTCCAAATCGACCACCACCGACTGGTCCAGGCTCACAGTCACAGGCGGGCTCATCTGGCGGCAAGTTCAGCTTCGCATTCAAGCCTTCATCAAAACCAGCAGTTGCTGCACCGAAGCCCGAGATATCCCAGAAACTGAATGCCGCTCCACGACGAGAACCTCCAAAGGACAGCCGAGACCGCGACCGAGATCGAGACCGAGAGCGTGAACCTCCTCGAAGCGCGCCTACTGAGCCAGCATCATCTCGCTCACGAAACGATCACCGCCAGCCGCCAGATGGACCAAGGGTGGCGCCGAGAATGCGCAAGGTCAAGAAGGTCATGAAGCGACCAAAGGCAAGGCCGACTCTCCCCGCCGACTTGGTCGAGTCGGAGTCGGTCTTTTTCAGGAAGCCAGGAAACGAATCTGTTGTCGGCTCCGGTACCTATGGCAAGGTGTTCAAGGGCTTGAACGTCTACACCAAGGGTCTGGTTGCCCTCAAGCGCATCCGTATGGAGGGTGAGCGGGACGGGTTCCCTGTCACGGCCATTCGAGAAATCAAGCTTCTCCAGTCGCTCAGGCATATCAACATTGTCAACCTGCAAGAGGTCATGGTAGAGAAGAACGACTGCTTCATGGTGTTTGAGTACTTGTCGCATGATCTCACGGGTCTGTTGAATCATCCCTCATTCACACTGGATGCGGCGCAAAAGAAGCATCTGGCCAAGCAAATGTTTGAAGGTCTAGACTACCTTCACACCCGAGGAGTCCTGCATCGAGACATCAAGGCGGCCAACATCTTGGTGAGCAACGAGGGCATCCTCAAGATTGCCGATTTCGGTCTTGCGCGCTTCTACGCCAAACGTCACCAGCTGGACTACACCAACCGAGTCATCACTATATGGTACCGATCGCCAGAACTTTTGCTCGGCGAAACCAAGTACACTGCTGCGGTGGATGTTTGGAGTGCGGCGTGTGTCATGGTGGAAATTTTTGCTCGACATGCCATCTTCACTGGCGATGGCACTGAGCTCAGCCAGTTGGATAAGATCTACAACATCTTGGGTACTCCGAGCCGTCAAGACTGGCCCGGACTAGTTGATATGGCCTGGTTTGAACTCTTGCGGCCGACCGCAAAGCGGAAGAACGTCTTTGCAGACAAGTATCGGGACAAGGTGACGCCAGCTGCTTTCGAGCTGCTGTCGGCCATGTTTCACTATGATCCCGCCAAACGCCCTGATGCCGCCCAAGTACTCCAGCACCCCTATTTCACCGAGGAGGAACCGCAGTCTCGGCAGGCTATCGAGTAAGTGCCCTTTGGTCCTGGTTTCCTGTATCACATCTGCTAACCTCTCTTGTAGACTATCCAAGATTGACGGAGACTGGCACGAGTTTGAGTCCAAAGCTCTGCGCAAGGAAAACGAGCGCCGTGATCGAGAAGCCCGCAAAGCTGCCACCAAGGACAGCACGGGTCGGGACAAGGAGAAAGAGAAGAAGCGCGCCAACGAGGGCTCCGATCAGCGGGAGGCGAAACGACTGCAAGTCGACAAGAACAGCGCCAACAAGCCGCCTCCTACGGCGACAAACACCTCCAAGGTGACCAAAGCATAGCCTCGGCCCATACATTTGCTCTACTCAAAACGTGGCTCTTGTCCATTCACCCATGTACACATCCTACAACCCAAAGGTTTTGCATCGTTTTCAGGAGTCATCCGGTCTTTGATTGCACCGGCTCATGGGACGGGGCTTCCGGCGTTTGCTTTTTTCCCCCATCGTCTTTCCAGGTTGGCCGTGGCAGAGGGGTTCGTCTTCGTATCTATCGAGTTTTGGCTCTAGGTATGCGGCACGCCGAGATGATCTAGGTCTCCATCGAGTTTGTTTTTGTTTTTGTTTTTGTTTTGGCGCCTGTGTGTGTATCCTTTCATCTAATACCTATATCGACCGGGCTGAGACGATAGAAGAGGGGTGGGGTATCTTGACGCCTTGAGCGTGGAATGATAATGTTCATACGATGAAAAGCGAGCGGTGGCCAAGAATAAAGTCATATCACTGTTGATAAGAAAGACGTGAGTCTCCTTATGTATATGTATTGGCCAATCTCAAAAGATTCAACGTCCTTAGCAAGAGACTCTCGCCAAGACAGTCCAATGCCTCTCTTCCAATCTGATGGCATCCATTATTATACAGCCAATATTCTCAGCTCATGTGGTCCGCTGGTGTCAGTAAGCGGCGTCCCATGACTGTCATGTTACAGCTCTTCCACTATCCTCCTGTAAATGGATATACGAACAGACGATCTGATCAAACTTTTGGATTTTTGGTCTCTCCCTTGCCCTGTAGTGCTGGTTTCTCGTAACTTCATAAAATCGTTCATCAGTCATTGTCGGTCATTGCATTTTGTTTCATCCTCAAAGCAAGCTATCCGATTCGGTGTCATCTAGACAACCCGACGTTATGTGAGAGTTCTGTATTCCTCTCTTGTGGTTTCCATGGCAGATGTTCACTGGTGCGCCGTTTCGATGCCTTTTCCCTTGATATCGGTTGTTTTGAGGAGCTCTCGTAGACTGCCCTCCGCACGACCCTTGGGAGGGGCCGAGGAATCGGAAGATCGCCAGGTCATCCAGCTGCTTAGATTCGAGATGAAATTATTCCTTGCGTCTGGGGCGTCAACCGCAGATACGGAGCCGTGGATAAGGGGTTTGCCCAAGCCCTCGGCAGCCGCAGGCTTGGTCTTTGCCGGACCAGAAAGATGCTCCTTGTAGGGCGTCTCCGGGGCAGTGCGGATCTCAAGCTGGCTGCTAGACGTTTGTGGCAATGCTGGCTCACTCACGAGGCCAGCGGCCGAGGCTCTAGGCGAATCCACGTCATTCATGTGCAGGCTCAGTCGAGTGCCGTCAATGAGTGCTAGGGAGCCAGACCTCCGACGGTGGGCTCTCTGCGTGGTATCATCTTCCAGTGCCGGGTTGTCCTCTGCCCCGTTCTCGGAGGAAGAGGAGGATGCCTCGTGCCGTGAGCCTTTAATGGCAGCCCTGCCCCGCACCTGCTCAGCGATCTCGGCAGCAGGCTTTTTCTTGGATTTGTCCTCGTCCGAGGATCTGCTTGAAGACATGATAGTCTCCAGAGTTCCCATAGCCCTGCTGTTCCTCCTGATTCCCACTGGTCGCCTTGTGGAGCGCGTCATGTTCCTCTCGTCGTCTGACGATACGACCTGCAGTGTTGGCCCTTGGGCATCCTGGCTCTGAGCAGCTTCAGGCATGAAGGATGAGCCAGAGCCATGCGGGGTGTAATGAACCTCATACTGGTTGCTAAGAGAATAACGGGACTTGGCACAGATCTCAGCAATGCGATCTAGATCGGCATTAATGTCAGTGCCGGCGTTCTGGTCCTCGATATTGGCCATGAAGTTTTTAAACCGGAATGCTTCGACCGGTGGAAGCTTTGCCTCTTCAGGTTCGTCCATTCGCTTCTTGGCTCGATTCCTCGCCATGGTGCCCAGCATTCCATTCCTGTTTGGTGTGATGCTCGAAGCAAATGGAAGCACACGCCGGACGAGAGCGGCAGGACCCCCACTCTCAGACAAAGCTGTGCGATGACCTCGACCGTTTACGACAATGACACCTCGATCAGTGCTGACGGGATGGGTCGGTACAGGCGCGTAATAGCTTCGGACGATTACCGGCTGTGAGTACGTGCTGCTCTGAGCGCCGGTCGACTGTGCGTACCGGTGCCGGCTCGGAAAGTTGGAGTTGAGTTCGCGCAGAGCCGAAGTCCGATGCTCGGCGGTGGAACCATCCACTGGTATAGGTTTGCCCTCGGCAGTTGAAGGCACGAGACTTGTCGACGAGGTGTTGAATTGGAAGAGAGGCGGGAAGGAAAACGGGAGAGAGCGTCGGCGAGATTTGCCGAGGGCTGAGGTGGACGATGCGGAGGCGGACGGATGGTGACGAGAGGGCTGGGAAGATTGAGAGGGCGGCTTAGCGGTGGAGGACAGCATGGTGAAGATGCTGGAGTGAGGATTCGGCAGAGTGGAGTTATATATAATATGCGAGTCAAGCTTGTGTGCGTGCGTTATCGTGAATGAGTAGGTACTGCGCAGGCACGAATGACACCCCAGGTGTGCATCAATGGGTCATTGCCGTATACAACAGCTTTGCAGGTCAAGCTGTAGTATGGCAGCAGAGACGCGAGGCTAGGCGGTGATGGTGGTCACCGAGTGGCGGGAGTGGTGAGTCGTTGGGGATTGTCGTAGTCGACAGTCGGTCTAGGGCATGCAAGGTGTACGGGGGTAGGCCGGTTGAGCAGAGACGGCGGTAAAGGGGAACAAAGTCTGTACGAATACGGCAGTCAGGACATGGCTGTGCTATCCAGCAGCCCGGTCGAAAAGGTCGGCGAGTGGCAGGAAGCGCAGGGCGATCTAGACGTCGTCTCGGTCTCTGTCTGTCTGTTGATGCAAAGCGATGCGATGCGTTGCCACGACGCGGTGGGGTCGATTGAATGCAGGATGCAGCAAGAGGTAGGATAATGCGTTAGCTCTCTTGCGGTATATGCGGCGTAGTTGCGTATCGACAAGGTGTAGATTTGGGGGGAAGAGGAGAGACGACAGGTGATAGGTGATGGATGGAGTTGAGCATGGGCGAGAGGAAAGAGAGCATGGGCGACGGGGATCGTCCGGCCCGGAAGAGGGGGGATAAACTGAAAGTCACAGATACGAGACGGCAGCAGCGAGTCTTTAGTAGCTTAGTAGAGGGAGAAGAAGAGTGTAAAAAGTAGGGGGGCATTTCCTTTCTTCTTGTTTACGTGTGATTGTGCTAACGATTTGAAACTGCAAAGGGGAAAGGCGGATGAGACTGGATTGGCTGTCATGCATGAATGTCGTGGCTGTCGATAAAGGGTCGAAGCCCGCCTCGTTTATATCCCCGCGTTGAATCTCATTGGCCGAGTAGATCTTGTCGCTCGGTTCATGCTGATTACCTCGTCTCTTTCCATGATGATCATGATAAACATGATACATACTCCGTACATGCTGCTCAATTAAGCATTGCTACCATACTGGATATCAACCCTGGGGCTACCTACAACGGGAGTCTTGTACGAAAACTGAGCAAGCCGCATTTTCAGGCTGGCCAGGTTAGTCAACAGCGCCACTTCTTGCTCAGGTACGTCGATCCAAACAGCCCCCTGCTTATCACGTGACTCCATTGAGCTCGCCACGCCCGCGGCGGCACAATCTGATAAACCCAATCCTCAACCAACACACAACGTCGCCCTTGTCCCGCCAGAGTCAATTGAGCCGAGAAGCGCCTGGAATCATGCTCTCTGCCACCTCCGTGGCCATGCGCGCCAGCGTCCGCCGAGCCGTCCGACCCTGTCTTGCATCAATTGCCGCTACCTCGACCCTTAATCACTCTCGAAACCTCTTCACCAAGACCCTGGCAACACCTAGCCACCAACGATGCGGTTATGCCACTACTACGAACCCTAATCCCCCACTAGGCAAGAAGAATGCCTCCAACGATGTCCCATCTCGCATTGCTCTGATTGGCGCCAGAGGATATACCGGCCAGGCCTTGATCGACCTCCTCGACAAGCACCCTTATATGGACCTTTGCCATGTATCTTCACGAGAGCTCGTAGGTCAGAAGCTCGAGGGCTACAACAAGCGCAACATCATCTATGAGAACTTGTCTCCTGAGGATGTTGCTCAGCTAGACAAGGATGGCAAGGTGGATTGCTGGATCATGGCGCTTCCGAACAATATCTGCAAACCCTTTGTTGAGGCCCTTGACAACAACAGTTCCAGGAGCGTTATTGTTGATCTCTCAGCCGACCATAGGTTTGACGACTCATGGACTTACGGTCTTGTTGAGACCACCAAGCGTTCCAAGATTTCTCAATCTACCCGAATCTCTTGTCCTGGTTGTTATGCTACTGGTGCTCAGCTGAGTATTACTCCTCTTCTTGAACACCTGGGTGGCGCGCCTTCTATCTTTGGCGTGTCAGGATACTCTGGCGCCGGTACTCGGCCAAGCCCGAATAACGACGTCAACCGGCTAAAGGATAATATTGTCCCATATTCATTAACGGGTCACATCCATGAGCGAGAAATCAGTCGCCACCTTGGTACTCCTGTTGCCTTTATGCCACATGTTGCTTCCTGGTTTAGGGGCATTCATCTTACTACAAATATACCCCTCAACAAGGCCATGACTTCACGCGATATTCGCCAGATCTACCAGGATCGCTATGCTGGCGAGAAGCTTGTGAAGGTCGTAGGTGAAGCTCCCCTAGTTAAATCTATCGTTGGGCTACATGGAGTTGAGATCGGATCCTTTGCTGTTGATAGCACTGGCAAGCGAGTGGTTGTGTAAGTGATCGATGACTTGGTACATGGATTGATAATGCTAATTGTGCCAAGTTGTGCTACGATAGATAACCTCAACAAGGGAGCTAGCACTCAGTGCCTACGTAAGCCTATATCCCCTGATTCAGATATCTACTCTGATTACTAACTAATTTCACCAGAGAATATGAATCTCGCACTTGGTTACGCAGAGTTTGAGGGTATTCCTACTATGTAACGGCGCCAGATCGATCAGATAGTATGGGAGTTAGTTAGGATAGTCCTCGAAAAGCATTGCATCTATATCAAGGTCGAAGATTCTTTTGCGGTCCATGCTAATCTCGTCTCGTCCCCCCTTTATGTTAATCATGATACATGCTTTTCAGGGTGTCAATTGAGTACTGTAATCCTACCCACAGACACCAACCCTGGGGCTACATACCTAGGATGGGTAGGAGTGCATCATGTCCATCCCTAGCGGACCATCCTCCGGCAACCTACATGCAGCTTCGGACAAGGGCATGTGATGACAACTCATCTTCTGGCGAACTAAGAGGCAGTGACCGAATTGACAATTCATACTGTAGTGTTTTGCACTTCTGCCTTCCATTCGTGTAATGCTAATGCGGGGTTGTTGTTCGCATGTGTTGTTCAATTTGAGATGATTGGAGGTTTGATAACGTTTATCGCAATCCCGTCTTCACTGGTGTTGGTCACTGTTACGTTGATGCGCATAAAATATCCGATAGCAACCAACCCCCCCCCCGGCCGCTTCATGAGCTGGGCCACTCCTTATAATTTCAGAATAATCATGCTTTGAAAACACAAGCTACGATAATCTCCTGTTGGTGTTTGTAGCCTCAAAAGGGCTTTGTTGGTAGTTTGCGGCGCGAACTCGTCAAGCAAAAGGGAGCAAGAAGGCTGCCGTGTTTAGCCGTCAATACATAGTGCACGCTGCAGCGTTTTGGGGTGAATAGAACAGAAATGTCCCATGAGAGAAAGGCACCAATTAGAACACGATGGTTATCAGACCTCAGCGTGCCGTTCCAGGTCCGTAAAAGTCACGAGGGCATGTTGGGGTTTACATGATGGCTAATACAGAAGTTCAAGGCGACTGTGTAAGCCAAAGGCGCCTATTCAGGCTACAAGCAAACAGTCGTATCACGAGCTAATCGCTTTGACCCCGACCGCCAGAGAAGCGGTTTAAGAGCTTGGATTTGGTGATGCTAGCACCGACACCGGCACATGCTTCACCAGGAGCGCCGCGGCTACGTCATTGACCGCCACGCGTCACAGACTGGCTTGCTGCAAGGCCATCACGTTATCACTGTTACGCGGCGAGGTAAAGCTTTCTGCCTCGCCAGAGACTCATCAAAGTCCACGTTATCCTCTGGTTTTGTTCTTACAACCACCTGGCGTCAGAATCTACAGCAAAGCTTCGCAACGACATCACACAGCACCCGGCGATTTGATCAGCAACCCATCTTTCACACTCGAACAAGCCACTTCACCACAGAAGAATCCGCAATCATGGGTGCCATCTCAGCAGTCTTTCTCGTGCTCATCACCATCCTCTGTGCGTCACCATCCTCTCCGCGACCGCTACAAATGCACAAGACTCTAACACGTTTCTAGTCCCTCCCATCGGTGTCTGGGCCGTTGCAGGATGTGGAATGGGTAAGTCAATGTCTCCCGCTTCTTCATCTCCCCGATTTCATGCTAACGCGGGGTGTTTCAGATCTCTTCATCAACATCTGCCTGACGCTCTTGGGCTACATCCCTGGCCACATCCACGCGTTTTACGTCGAGTTCATCTATTACGACCGGAGGGAGCAGGCGCGCGAAGGGCGGTTTGCATCGGGCCCGGCACCTGGTGTATACTCGGACAATGTGCAGACTGGAGGGGGTGGCTACGGAACCATTGTGCATCCCACCACGGCTTAGGAGTCTACCGAAAGATAACGGCCGCTAGGAGTTTATATGGGGTATACCATGGCTGATTTTGCTGCTGGAACTGGAAGAGCAGTGGCACTGAGAGTTAACGACGATTTCATACGATAATGGTTGTATAGGGGGGAGAATTTCATGAAAGACTTGCGTGTACTTGGCAATTCAAGGCTATTCAACTTGTGGCAGCGTTGAATCGCTACTATAAAGAACCTTTTGAGTCTTTGTCCTAACTTGGCCATGATGATACGGCCCCGAGTGGCAGATACTGAGCTTGGTCTTGACCGCTACGTTTGGTCCCTCATTCGTGGAGAGTAGGAGGTCGCTAGTACAAAAAAAACTTATCACATGCCTCACTTGTGTTCGAGCAAGGACCCATGAAGAACGTGCTTCTGAATGGATCTCTGTTGAAATGTGGAATAGTGGACTGAGAGAAGTTGACGCTCAAATGGGTCGTGATGATTGGCTGACACATCAGACGGGTTGGCATGCCCTTCGATTCATGGCTGTCCCATGCCATGATCACTATAACTTATTAGTAAGTTATAAAGATGAATGTCTGACGGCGAAAGATGCCATGTACAACATAGGCTAGCAATGCATCAAGAGATCCATAATGGCCGTGTTGATTGCACCCTCTGCTGATGACCCTATAGTGTATTGAGCTGTGCCACGAGTTGAAGCGCTCACCCTGGAGTGAGCGGCTAGTAACCGCCAGTACGACAATATCGTGGTGCAAGGCTGGGAGATGGAGATGCGTTGACATGAGGGCGACAGGTGATGCATGGATTTCTCTGGCATCGTCGTGTCTCGGCCGAGCGATGCTGTTGTTCCGTGCTGTGCTGTGCTGTGTGCTCTGTGACACGGCAAGGCATAGTCATCCACAGATCGGCTGCCTGCATTTCTCTCCGGTCACATCCATCTGGAGAACGTCGAACCTTCAAGCTCTGAAACGGCCGGTTCCAGGCTGTTGGGGCTGTTAATGGGCTTGGCTGTTGGTCCTCGCTTCGAGAAACCCCATTACGAGTCTCGGATGGGGACCCCTGAACATTGACGGAATATGTACGCCCGTCGACGAACCGAGGCGCTTTATTTACCCGGTGATCCGTCCATCGGCGAGGAGGCCAGTTCATCCGTTGGTGGAAGCAGACCACGATTAGTGTAGTGTTGGTTGGATGGATGGATGGTTGGTATGTACAGTACATAGCAATCACGGATATAGTTTGACTGTTATCAAAGAGATGGAAATTCCCCTTTGATGCGTCTCTCTCAAGTGACAGCCAAAGGCTTGAAAGATGAGGGGTCCGACATCATTGTGGACTGATACTCTTGGAGCGAAGTGACGCCGCGCCCAAGGCGGAAAGTCGAGTTTCCGCGTGGGTGGGACTCTGTATGCAAGGTCATCCTGCCTCATCATCGATGCCTCCGAGTCAGCAGTCGAGACGGACGCAAGGGAGATTTATGAAGTCTGCATCAGGAGCCGTACTTGGGCTATCTAGATGAGGCCATCGAGAGGCACTGCCTCTGGAGAGCTGCATCCCTCTGTTGCTACTGGAATGGTGGGACAGTATCTTGCGTTAATCACTACTGTAAAGACCCGGACTCAAATCTCAGCCTCCGTATTGACCCTGACCTACAGTACCATTGTCCAGACTAACATGAATTCCTGCACGTCGGTGAATTCGAGAAGGGGTTCTCTTGGCTAGCGACTGAGCCGGCTTCAATATCAAAAGACCTCAATATTTGTGTCGATCATGGCTTCTTTGTGGCGGCGCACAAACTCGACCACCGAGTCGTGATTGGTAATCCTCTGGATGAGCGGGTAAAACAGGCTCACATTCGACCTGTACTGTACCAAAGGGCTGAGTGAGAGGCCACTTTGTGACGGTTCAGAACCGTGGAGAAACGGCGGCAGGGTTATTCTCTTGGCTGGGAAGAAGATGATGTTGCGTACGTGTGCGCGTCAGTCCTAGAGGATCCGTGTGACGAATCTCACCAAGACGGGTGTCAAGGCGTTGAGATTGAACATGTCAAGGACAGCCGGTTCTTACCTAGTGATTGGCAAGAGAGCAACTTTGATGAGGCCTCTATGCAAAGTGGAAAAGACGGATAGAAGCTAGACCTCGTCATACAGCTCCCGTCTACCTACCTCGGCTGTCTTTAATGCCGCCGTCTTGTTCCTGATATAATAGAGTACCTTGGGTATGATGCGATAACACATGATGACTCCAGGTTACTTCAGTCATTGTACCTGAGCTTGTCATGGCAGCCGTTGACCGAACGTTAAGGTACCACAACGGTGCGTACCGTTCCATTGCCGCCGGGATAACTGATCAAGGGATGAGAGATCCATACCTAGCCCGGGCAGGTACCAAATTCTGAGCCCATTTCGCCTCGTCAAAGTTACTGAATCAAATGTACATGCCCCGTCAACGTTGACGTCCCCCGTACTACTAAAAAGCGACAGGCCGACTCCGCACCCGCCGCAGGCCTCCACTGAAAACCTGGTCAGGGCTGCGACGAACCCTCACGGAGTAAGTTCAGGGGACTCCCGGGCTTTCTAGACAGTCTTGAACCCGAGCCGACGACGTTGAACGATGCCCCTCGAGACGCAACCTGCGGCTGCGTAGCCCCCTGCAGGCCACTGTGACCACTGTAACTAGGTACTAGTATCAGCTCGAGCTCAGGGGAGCAGAGCTTCCATTGGATTGGATCCATTCGGAGGACATCCCGTCCCGTCAACCAATGCTCCACGCTATGTAGCAGTGACAGACACCCGCGAGGTTCTCTTTGCTGTAGTATTCATGCTCTCCATGTCTTGAGGGAACTCGTACGTGTGAATTCAGCAAGAATAGGCATCCAGAATCATGTAAACATGCAGCATTGGCCCCTATAACTCTCGCACTATATCTTCTTTGTTCCAAAGTAAGTAACTGACGTCCAATCCATCCATGTCAAGCGCGTGCTGACACCCAACTAAACCTCCAGCTGCCTCGCTTTTCCCCACCAAGCTCTCCAGGGCTCTCCTCAGGTAATTAGGTAGGTACTTGGCAGTTTGTACCCCCTTCGTGCTCGACCCAACTGAAAGTACCCAAGAAGACACCTGAGGCCCTTTCCGTGTTCCAGTTGGCACCCGTCTCCCCTGAAGCTTCCACTGGCCACATTTGCCCGACTCCCGCCAAAACCGCCAACTTGAACCTCCCGTCACCTAATTCTTCCCACCTCCATCATCGCGACCTGGCCGGGCCACGGGCTAGTTGCAACTTCATCATATACGCCCCTCGAGTCTTTCTCGCTCTGACGACACACGGTATATCCGCGATCCTCCCGTCGTCAACGCCGCGTCTCCCGAGTCGCTCGCAATCACTCTTTTCCTCCTCTCCGCTGCTTCGCTGTCGGCCCTCGTCCGACCGATCCCGCAGCCATGTCCTCGCAGCAACTCAACGTCGATCGCTACGTCGTGATCCATGTTGCGACCACCTGTGACGAGCACGGCGTTTATGTGACAAAGGACTCGGCCGAGGTGATCGAGCTTGGTTGGATCTTGCTCGATGCAAACTCGCTCGAGGAGGTGAGAAGCCGCACTCTGCCCATTCCCCCCTCCACACTGGGCGTTGAGCATCATGCTCCCTCCAAGGCGGCCCAAACTGCTTGAATAATGCCGACAGATTGCTGACCAGGACCCTCCTCTACTAGATCACTCACGAGAGCGTCCTCGTCAAGCCCCTCAACACTCCCATTACGCCCCTGTGCAGTAAGTTTTCTGACGCTACCGCCCCAGGCCTCTCCGTCTCGATTTGCTCCACGTTACCCGGCTCCGCCAACCACGCGCCCGACTACCAAAATTTCCCGCTCTTGCTGTCTGGGGTCAATGATGAATATTTGGGCTAACCAACGCCCTCTGTAGCGAGCCTGACGACTTTGACTTGGGAACATGTCCGAAACGCTGGTACCTTTAGAGACGCTATCACCCGATTCGACACATTCGCTACCGAGTACTTGACCTCCAAGAACCTCGACTTCGTTTTCGTCACCCTCGATGCCTGGGACCTCCGCGTCCAGCTTCCTCGCGAAGCCCGCGACAAGGCCGTTGTGCTTCCTCCCTACCTCCAGCACTCGCGCACCTTCGACCTCCGTACCGAGTACCAGCGCTGGCAGCAGCACCACCCCGAGTCCCTACCCTTTGGGCCTTCGATGCTGTCAAACATCTGCGCCGCGCTCGAGGTCGAGCCCGTCCAGTCGAGTGCTCCCATCAAGCACAACCTCCCTTTCCATCTACAGGCGCTGGCCCCGGCGTCCCCACGACGTGCAATGGAGGAGGCAATCACCCTCGCCCGTGTCCTCCGTGGCTTGATCCGCAAGTCGCAGCCTCCCCAGGAGCACCCTGATGTTCTGACTCGACCCATGGACGCCCGGGCTGATGTTCGAGCCTTCCTTTCGGAGCGGAGCAAGGTGCTACACATGTCGGGTCTTCCCCACGACACCACCCAGTCCGAGCTCGAGAGCTGGTTCACTCAGTTTGGTGGTCGACCCATTGCGTTCTGGACCCTTCGCACCCCCGAGCAGCACAAGCCTACCGGTACCGGCTTTGCTGTCTTTTCTTCCCACGAGGAGGTGAGTTTGTCGAGTCTCCCTTTCGTCGGCCCTGCGCCAGACACATGGCCAAAGGAAACGACGTATGCAGCGGGTTGATGCTAATCCGCCATAGGCCGCCGAGAGCTTGTGCATGAATGGCCGTGCCCTTAATGAGAAGGCCATTGAAGTCTCGCCCTCGTCCAGCCGTGTCCTCGACCGAGCCCAGGACATCCTGACTCCATTCCCTCCCAGCAAGAACCGTCCTCGCCCCGGCGATTGGACCTGCCCCTCTTGCGGCTTCTCCAACTTCCAGCGCCGAACTGCTTGCTTCCGATGCTCATTCCCTGCCGTCGGTGCCGGCCCCTCGAACGATATGAGTGGTGGTGGTGGTGGTGGCAACAACTACGGAGGAGGATATGGTTACGGACCACCTGCCATGATGCCCCCTCCTCCCCACGGTGGCCACCACGGCCCCATGGGCGGTCATGGCGGCGGACGTATGGGCGGTAGCGGTGTCGTTCCGTTCCGTGCCGGTGACTGGAAGTGCGGCAATGAGGTTTGCGGCTACCACAACTTTGCCAAGAACGTTTGCTGTCTTCGTTGCGGTGCCAGCCGTGCCGGTGCTGCCGTTGTCGCAGACTCTGGCTACCCTTCGCCCATGGACAACTCGTCGCAGTACGGCATGAACCAGGGCTCCATGGGAGGCGCTCCCGGACCCGGGCCCGGACCTTTTGGCTCCGGCAGCTCTTTCGGTTCCGGTGGTGGCTACAACCAGCAGCAGCACTTTGGAGGCCCCCCCAGCCACTATCTTCCCTCTGGCCTGGGTGGTGGCGCGGCGACCTACCCAAGCTCCATGAACACCCATGGCTTCGGATCTGGCCCAGCATCCCACTCAGCTGGCCCCTTTGATAGCAGAGCGGCCGAGGCTGCCTTCCAGTCGGCCACCAACGGCCCTGCGTCGGGTGGTCCGTCGAACAACTTTTACAACAACAATGCCAACAACAACGGCGGCAACGAGAACGACCCCTTTGCGTTCCTGTCCAGCGGCATTGGAGGCCTCTCGGTCAGCGGCGGAGACCCTCGCCAGAACGGCGGCTCTGCCCCTCCCAGCAAGTCGCCCGCTTAAGCAGTAAATATGCTGCTGCAGTCGGCCCGCTGTGTACACGTTCTCGTTGAACCGCCATCCATACATTTCGAGGATGGTTTCGGTTCCGTGTCACTTTTTTTGCGCAAAAACGACTTTGAATGATGAACATAGAGCATTTGACCTTGGCAAATACCTTCTGGACTTTGTTGTTCTCTCAAAGGAAAGGCGGAACGGTGTGTATTGGTTTCGGATAACCAGGACGGAGTGTCGGATACTTGATTCAAGGCGGGATGTGTTACAAAATATTGAAAGGTTGGAAGACAAAAGTGACTTGATTATCACGCCAACACCAGGGCCGTTCCTGGAGTTGACGGACGAGTCTATTCGGTGCGGGCTTTTGCTTGCTGGGGCCGCTGTCTGTTTTTATTTGGACAAGCCTAGGAATGGCAGAGTCGGTGAGGCTCCTGGGCTCTCCTCAGCATCATGGGAGATATCATGGAGTCGCGGACAAAGCCATCTCCTGGGCTTGACGGGACGGAGGCGGTATTGCTGGAAATTGGTTCCGGGGTTGGGTGCATAGCGAAGGGGAGTGTAAGGGTATATCTTGGCCTTTGTGTGTGACTCAAATATCCAGTTCGCCGGTGTCGACTTGGTACCTGACAAACTGCTTTTCTCTTGTCAACCCGGCCCCGATTCTTTTCTTATTATTTCTTCATGTTGTCTCACCTTCATTTCCTCGCACCAGAGTTTGATTTATCCACCCGCTGATTCTCTCACATTACTTGTTCATTTCCCCCTCATAAAGTCAACAATCTCATCGCATCTGGACACTTATGCTTAGTCTTTTCATCATGTTTTGCTCATTTCACCTCATTTTCACTCGGGACACGCAAGGAGCTGGGGAGCTGGATGGAGTGGCTACGGAACACCAACGGATGATAACAGACCCGGGTGGCGGACTGGAGGAGTCGCGGGGTGCGTCAAAATGGGACAATATATCTCAACAGAGGCTGGCTGTATCTTTGTTTGCTGCTTGCGGGTGGGTTTGGTGCTGGAGGTTCTCGTCGAAAGGCCATCTTGTTTCCTCCTCTCTCAACGTTCTATCAGGGAGCGAGAGAGGATGTATATGGTGTTGTACAAGCATCACTCGGAAGAAGACGAATCAGGCTGGATGGATATCGCCAGGCCTTGGCCAAGTCGGCGAGAACTTGGAACGGATAGAATGGGATGGCTGGGTTGGAGCTTGTGATGGTCTTTATTTTCCCCCTCTACTGTGTTTTCCCTTGTCGTAAAATTCCATCTTTCTTCGTTCTCGATACGTAATGTTCTTTGTTGTCACCAGATGTTACAAACAAGTCGCTGCGTCTCTTGCTCGTGTCTGTTCTCCCGCTGTTACGGTTGGCAAATGTGTGTTGGGTCCTCATCTGGCCTAGAATACGTGTGGTGTTGTTATGCAGCTAATGACTCAAGGGCCTTGTCTGTGTGATGGTGATGTATTCTTAGCAGAGTAGAGTCATAGGACAAGGGACATATATATACTAAAAGAACCGTGTGTAAGAGTCAGTGTGATATTTAAAAGCTTGAAAGTTATTTTAAATAGAGAGGTATTCAAGAAAACGAGTTTAGTATCTTTATCTAAGAGCTACCTAGGTTCCTTAAATTTTCAGAATTCTTTAAAAAAGTGCATTTACCGTCTGGTGCAAGGCGGCTTAGGGTTGGCCTTGATATGTCCCGGCTCAATCTACATAGAGGTAATGTTGGTAGTTTTTAGTTATTTTAGACGTCTTTTCCCAATCACTAATACGCAATTGAGCTTTTGCACAGCGTTCGTGTTGCTTTTGTCTCGTTACTTATCACCCCTGTCCATCATCCAGACAAGCTACGTAATTGACCAACTAGTCCGTGAGAGGGAAAATCAATCGCATCAACGATGCAGCTGACCTGGACGAGACATAATCGATTGACCTTGCTATCCGTGGCTTCATGTGCTCCATCATCCCGTTACTCCAACGAAATCCTCAATTTCCAAACGCCTTACTGCCTTTGTTCTATGAATCCCGAGGTAAGGCGTCGCAGAGACAGTGAACCAGACAAGTTAGCGATCTGATGCTAGCCTCTAGCTGGCTGTTGACCCTCGCGATCCCTCCTAGGCATGATTCGTGAGTGAACATGCGTTGTTCAGCTTGAAAGGGCCCATGTTGCAGCTTGTAGGCGCCACAAAAGCTTGCTCAACGGTCTCCGCTGTCAGACAAGTGCTTGAATGCAAGCGGCTTTCGGCCAGATCAACCATTCCTCTGAGGTGGCTGAGGACTTCCTGGCGGTGCCCCTCGAAGATTGATCTGGCCTATCCGCGATACGATATTGCTACCGACCGCATCTACGGCGCCTCGGGGAGAGGTAAGAGTTGGTCCCTCTGGAGCTGTTTCCTGCACTCGAAAGAGCTTGATGGAGGTGCCGTTCCAGATGCCCATGGTTCCCTTGGAAACCTGCATCTCGCTCGTGAAGATGACACCCCAAAGGAGGGACTCATACCAGCCCAGAGCCAGTTGAGACCACTCGAACGAGTGAACCCGGGCAGGTGAGGGCTCGATGCCGACGACCGCGATGCCGGAAATTCGCCGCAATGTTTCGGACGTCGGGATATCATTCGCCAGCTCCTGGCGTGGCAAGAGGGCAGATACCTGTTGGATGACTGCCAGGATTGTGTGTAGAGGGAGCTCAGGAAGCCAACTGTCGATCCAATGGGCTGATGGCTCGAATGCGCCGGTCTGAGATTGACCCGACAGCGAGTGTGCGCCTAAGCTTGTCGTGCTGTTTTGCCGCGAGAAGCTTGGGACACCTGCTGGCATCTTGCCCCGAGCCTTCTCAGACATGCCTCGCAATTGAGTCGGGACCGCATCCTCAAAGTTGGGGCCTGAAGACGTTTGGGATTGAGTCTCGCTCGATGTTGACCGCGCAGGTGTCGGCTGGTGGTCCTCATCATCACTGTCTTCCTCGTCGTCCCCAATTGCAAAAGCCCCGTCCTCTGGCACTTCTTCCAAAGCGGTATGATGCTGCTGGGTGCTGCTTGGGCTTCTCATGCTATCGACAGAACTTCTTACCGATCCAGGATCGAAGGGGTCAACGTGGCTCCCAGAATCCTTTCTCCTCCTGTTTCTCCTTTCAATCTCTTCCTGGCCACTTTCGAGCGTAAAAGTTCGCAGGGCTTCGACACGCTTCTTGTTCTTGAGAATGGAAAACACCAATTCGGGGTTCGTGGGATACTTGCTCTCGAGGATGGAGCTGATCGACTCTAGGAGGGAGTGAAGAAGAGTGTGGTTCGTCTCGTTTGCAAGCAAAAACGATGGCGATGACATGGACGTAAAGAGCTGCATCAACTTTGAGCTGCTGATGCCGCTCAGACCCTCGAGATAGGGTGCGATGTTATTGATCACCGCAAGAAGAGCTGGGTATATCGCCGAGAGCTTGCCTTGACTTGTGGTGATCAGGTTGTAAATAGAGTGAACGAGAAAATCGGCATAGGTACCCATGAACCCTGGCACCCTGATCGAAAGAGGTAGGCTTTCCTGGCCTTCAAAGTACTTATTCAGATTGACACCAAAGCTGGTTTCCACGCTCAGGGTCTGGAGGAGAAAGGCGCACATTCGCACAATTCCCTGCTTGGTAGTGTCGTTCTTGTACTCCAGAGCATAAAACAGGGCGAGTATGACAAAGTCGTGTGCTCGCTCAGTGTCCACAATAAACGACCGAAACCTCTTGTTGCATTGGAGAATCTCCCAGAACAGCATCAAAATCTCGGGCGCAAAGCTGTGGGACGACTGCGCTCCTGGAAGATACGAGGTTTTTTCTTGCAGAGGTTGTTTGAGGATTCGAGTCATTCCATCAACAATGAACTGGAAGTCTTGAGGTCGATGTAGTCGGCCGAGAAAATGGCGATACGAGTTCTTGGGGGATGGATTGGAAGGGCTTTCAGGGATGGGATACAGGAGAAGCACCAGCAGAAACTGCAAAGAATACGTCACGAGCATTTGCTTACCATCCTTGAACACGAGAGTATTGTAAGGCACGCGCCAGCTTGCGGGGTTGTACTTGAGGGTCTACAAAGTCCGCGTTAGTATTTCTCCGAAGAATGACAACATGTATATGGCACGAACCGTGTTGAGCAAAGAGCAAAGCATCGAGAGCACGACTTGCTTGTCTGGGCAAGCACACAGATGGGTCAATGCTCGCACCCCATTCTGCGGAAGTACGCCAGCCATCAAGTATAGGCTCTGGCCTGACAGAGTCAGGAGTAGGCGCAGGATCTCGGATCGGTTACTCTCGAACTCCTTTGTCGTGGCCACTGCCGTATTGCATCCTACACCGCTTTGCCATATCGCATAGGTCACCTTGGACCGTCCGGTTGGCTGTTGTGGTATTGTGAGATCAGAGAGGAACAGGAGGTCCACCAATGTGTCTATCAGCTCTTCAGCGAGCGGCTTCACCTCCTCAAAGTCTGCAGCCTCGGCGTTTCTCTCAGCTTCCTGAGCCGTATCGAAGAGAACCTCGTTTGCAATAGCAGATTGTCGTGTGCGCTTCCTTCTTTTGCCCCAGAAGAACTGCTCCTCCCAATCGCTGAGGGATTCTTTCTCGTACAGATACGGCAAGATTCGTGTGAGAACCCGAATGCAGTTCAAAGCCTCCCGCTCGGGGGCTAGCTCGGGGTCGGGAAAGGATGGATGATGACGTAGTATGAATAGGCGAGAAGTGACGGCGAGAATGAGGGTTTCTAGGTTCTCGAGGGCGCGATCTCGGGTTCGGCGTATATCGGTATGCGTGAACAGGCTGAAAACGTCTTCAGAAGACTCGGGCAGCTCCCAGAACTAGACACTTGATTAGCAGCTACAGATAGTCGAGGTGGAGTAGAGAACGAACTGAGGTCCAGTAGGCATCGTCCGCTGGAATATGGCGCTCTTCTGATAATCGAAAGATGCCCCGTTTGAATACGAGTTTCGAATCACTCGCGCCCATGACTGCAGCATGAAGGTCTGCCTCTAGTGAGTTCTTTTGAGTTGGCTTTTCTTTGTGGTGTTCTCTTTGAAGGTTGGAGGCCCCAGAATGACGAACGCTGGGTGGGTTGCTAGCTTTCCCCGAGCTGGGATTAGCTGGCCAATCACGTGCCTCTTACACCTGAGCTACCGCGCCGAGATATTACCGCGAATCCTTATCGATAGGAGCGCAAGTCATTGATGCTTGGAAATTTTAGCCCTTGTCATTCATCGAAGCATCCGAAAAGATCAACTTCAAGGTATCGACCAACCTGGACAACGCGACGCCTCAATGCTTCGTGTCCGACGTGGTGCTGGGATTTCGACCCGCTTCGCGCAAATTTGCAGCCCATATTTACGATGCCATCGTCAATGCACCTCTCTACGATCGTTTGCGACGGAGACCAACTCGGACACCCTCGTGAAGCCGTCCGAGCCTTCCACGTCCGAGCCTTCTTCCTCGACCATCAGTACAGGAAATGAAGATATTCTGGGGCGCCTCAATGCTTCATCCAAAAAGCTGCGGTTGAGCATTCGAAGCCTTGAACAGGAAGTTGAAGCTATGAAGGCCCGAAAGGGTTCAGCCAAGCCGCCGAAGAAAACAAAAAAGCCAGATCAATCCAAGGCGGCCGCTGCTCCAGACGAACCGAAGGATAAGGAGTCCGACAATTTTGACGAGGCTTTGGATGTGGTGCGAAGAGTTTATGGTGTCGAGACACTATCCAGCGAAGAACGGGAGATCAAGCGGAAGGACAGGTTGAGGGAGAAGAGGAAGAGGAAGAGGATGGAGAAGCAGAAGAGGGATAAGGAGAGTGAGCTAGAAACTGCGTCTTCGCTCGAATCTGGTCCTCTAGTC
>JABEYC010000427.1:0-28595 GCA_013266195.1 Fusarium zealandicum
TAAGAGATATTAGTAAATTAAATACTAGTTAATAATATACTACTATATTACCTACTAGTAGACTATATACTAGTCCTTTTAAAATTAATTATATTACTAGCATTAACCTCCCTACCTATATAAAATAGTAGTATTATAATAGTAATAGTTCTATTCTTGTGTTTCAAATCAATCACTATTCTTCAAGCCTTTCCCTATCATTGTCCTTCCTATCTTTAGTAATCTAGAACTAACTTCTTATCTACCGTCTCTCCACTAACACACTTTAGAAACCCATAGCTCCCCCCCTACCCTTTTTAGGCCCTCTGTTATGTTATTAACTGTTCCTCAATTATAGCTACCCTTGCTGCTCCGACCTTTGCATCCAGGGCGAGAATACCCTTTTAGCTTTGGAAGCTGGTGACTTGGAGCCTCCATCTGTTCTTCGAGTTCGGCCTTAGTGTCGCCATGAATAGAATGAAGATCGGACAAATCCTCTTCTACCTCACGGTGCGCTGAAAGAAGGTTGGTCAGGCATTCGCTCTCGAAACCGGTCCACAAACTCTCCTCTGCGAGCTGCCCGCCGAGCTCTTCCATCTGCGGCCCCATTATTTGCAACAGGTCGCGCAGCTTCTCACGCTTCTTGAGACAGTTAAGGGCTTCCTGGTACCAGGCCAGTTGCAGTCGAATGCGAAGCAGCTTCTCGTGTCGGCCTTGGCCAGCGACCGAGGACGGGACACGGTCGAGCCACTTGGTACGCTCCTGAGCTAGGTCAATAACGTCAGATACCTTGTTGCCACCCGCGAGAAGATCTATTACACTGAGTACAAACACGCCACAGTTCCACAGTCCTTCTGCTCCACACATGGCTATAAAGGTGAGATTGTTTCATAGTCTTATAGAAAGATCGTAGTACTTATTATATCCTTAAACTCGAACATCTTCTGGTCTTTGCTGTCTCTAGAGACTCGGTCGAAGGCCTGTTTGACACTACCTGAGTATACTGGGTTCATCATGTTGTTATAGTACTCGACAGCTATTACCTCCTTGCGGTAGACTACTGCAAGAGACCAGTGACAGGTGCCTTTGACTGGCACAAAGACTTTGTTGTACTTTGTGACCTTGGCTGGGAGCTTATTCGGAGCAGACATCTTATCCCACTTTGTGTCCAGCTGAAGCTAGAGGGGATCAACGAAGCCAAGGGTGGCATCGGCCGTGTCCTGCTTGATCCTTTGCATGAACAAGCGAATGACTTGGTCGGATAGCTACTCAGAGCGTTCAACCAGCAATCTCTGTATCTCCTCCCGGTCTTGGTTGGTAACCTTGATGGGGTCAACTGCTGGCGGCTTGCTCCTTATAGTCTTGGCCCCCTGCGTGTCTTTGGCCTTGGTATAGTCGGCCTTAAGTCTTGTGGCCGTAACCGTGTAGGCTTTGGGCTCTACCTCCTTTGACTTGCTATTTTGAGATACGTTAACCTTGGCATGGTTGACTTGAGTATGGTCAGGGGCGGTCTGGTGAGCTATCATGTGCTCGATATCTATTGGATTATACGCCGTTAGATCAATGGTCTCCTTGGGCGAGGTAGTCTTATCCGTGACTACGTCAGTTATAGGGATGTTAACTATGGTGGTCTCTGCCCCCTTTGACTTGGTAAGCTGAGATTCGCTAGCCTTGGGCTCGCTGAGCGAGGCCTCGTTAGGTGTCGTCTGGGAAGCTAGGGCCTTGGGCTTGTTTTTCTCAGGGCCTGTGAAACCGACTAGGTTAGAGACGCCCTTAACTATATTGGAGATAGAAGCAGTGACGGAGGGCGGAGGTGGTAGAGAACGCCGAGATACCTGTGGGAGACTGGGAATACGGGTCCCAAGCCCTGGACGAGTAGGTGGTAACTTTGTTGGTGAAGTTTGCCCGGGATAAGCTGCCTTGCTAAATGAATTCTCGGGTAGATGGGTAGTTGGAGATGGATTCTCAGAGGAAGAAGTTGAAGCCGCCATGATCACGGTCTTGCGAGTCGACCATTCAGTGGGAGAGTGAAGTCTAGATGTGGTTGACGAGCCTTGTCTAAAGAGTGAGGTTCTGGGCTTGTCTGCCTTTGAAGTGAAAACAGTAGGCGTATCTTCCCTGAACGAAAAGTCCCAGTTGTTATATTCAGTGTTAGGTTCTCCATGGGGTGGTTGAGAGAACCGGTTGTTTGATCGAGGCGAGAGGAAGGGAGAGCGAGGTCTAGTCTTGAGAGGAACCTCGAATACAGGCTTTACAGGCACCGTGGTATTGTCGCGGTCTGTCTTGCGCCGCTTGAGGGTCTTTCCAGCCGACGAGAGTTTGCCGGGGACAGACTCGCGAGCCCTCTACTTTCTACCAGAGGGGGAAGGTTCCTCATCAGCTAAAGACTCGGTCTCAGAATCCGTTTCGAGGTCGAGCGCGCGAAACCCCCAAGAGGGGTGCAAAGTCTGGTGCTGATAGGCCTTGGCCTTAGTTCTGTCTTTAGCATTAACGTGTTTCTGGCCTTCTGCGCCAGCCTGGGTCTCCAAAATGCTATCATCAGTCTGGCCCAGAATCTCGTTATGAGTTTGTACTTTGGTGTCGAGGTTCTCGCCGTGGGTCTCCGCCTCAGTTCCGCCCTCAGCGTCGGTGTCAGGCTGGAATTCAAAGGTCCCACCATCAGTATCGTCTAGAGTCTCATCCCGAGTCTGGCTTTGAGTCTTGTTAAAGTTGTTATGAGTCTGGGCTTTAGTCTCGAGATTGTTGCCTTGAGTCTCCGCCCTAGTTGGGTCCTTAGTATTACCTTGATCCTGGCCTTTAGCGCTAGCCTGGGTGTCGTAGATCCTAGCCTTAGTCTGGCCTTGAGCGTCCTCGTGAGACTTATGTTGAGACTCTGTCTGGGAGGGCCTTGACCCGTCGCTACCGTTCTCGGAGTTATCCTCTGATATGAATCCGTTCTTTCCCTTGGTGCCCACTGCCTCCTTGATGCGTGTGTTTGTAATCGCAATGTTGGCCTGTGTGATATAGTTGTACGGGCTGTTTAACTTGTTCCGGCGCCGAGGCGTGTCGGTACAAACAGAATCGTAGATATAGCCGCCTTGATTAAAGAGACTAGGTAAGGACAGCTTTAGTCGCTTAGCTGCCCGGGTGATGGTTTTCAAGGCCGATAGGGTGTTGATGGCGATGCTGTTAATATTGACAATGAAGGTCGCCTTGGCCTAGGCTTGTCGTCCCTTAGGCTGCCAGAGGGCATCGAGTCGTCTGATGAGCTTCTTCCTCCTCCGCTACTGATCTAGCTGCTCTAAAGCTCTGCGGTATTCTTTGTTATTTGCCCGGTTGATGCCGGATCCTCCGGCCCCGGCTCCGAGGCCCGGTATCGGGGTCGCCGGTGGAGGCCCTATGGTAGGCGGAGAGGCTGCATGTGATAAGGGAGGCGAGCTTATTACGTGTTAGCGCAAAGACATTTATGCCGAGCGGCTGCTGGCTGGCGTCTTTTTGCGGTTGATGAGGATGATGAATTTGTGATGGGTTTGAGATGGTGAAAGGATGACGGAAAATAAAGAGAATAAGGGATGCGCGATAGCTGGATGTATCTGATATCCCGTTTGCTTATGAGCCCGTTTGTAAGGCATTATGAGCGTATGTGACTCGATTGGCTAACTAAGGATGACATCTTGTTAAATGTCCTCTTGTAGGTAAGGGTTAATATATAAACAGTAAGGGCACTATAGATAGTATAACCAATAAACGGTTATTATTAGATGATTTAAATATTATATTTCTAACTAAATATTTCAATAAATATAGAGCTCTAACAGCTTACAGCCTCTCACGTTATACACCTTACAATATATTAAATATTATTCATATAGCGAGATAAATAAAAATAACAAAAGCTATAAACATATTATTAATATGAAATACCTCTAATACGACGGTCTGTACGATAAACGTCGTATATAAGCTGGTCGATCCTCGACGAGAGGACGTGTACTGTGATGGCTGTGACCGGAGGGTGTGTTATGGGTAACACGTGCCTCGAGGGCGTGATTGATCGCAGGAGATGGCTGGCGAGCGAGGTCATAACGGGGGTTTTAAAGACGGCTCTCTCAGGACGTGGGGAGACTGGCTCACGAATCTGTCTCATGAGCTCGTCAAATAGAGGATCATCCTATGGTAGTTCCTTTAACGGGGCTAGGCGGTCCTACGCTGGGCTCTGGAGAGCTAGGTATACGCGAGTGAGACTTGATCCTTATTATAGAATACGCCGAGAACTCAATGAAAAGATAGAGATCTATCGGCTCTAAAGCCGTTGGAGAGCTACACGCCGAAATAGGTTTGGATTTCGCTCCCCGAATGAGGGGCGAGTTATGCTGGTTGCCTCGCGTTCGAGGGTAGTGACACCGAAGATGTCTCGATAGAAGCGGGCAGCAGGACGGACTCGGCCAACATAGGCGAGAGTTGGAATAGGATCGTGTGATCGAGGTTAATCTACGTCGATGGGCGTGGCGGTTGTAGATTCCGGTATGACTCGACGGTGAACGCCGAGGCTTTATTGGTTGAAGTTGGAGATACCTAGGCGAGAATACGAGCCTTAGAGAAGGCCGAGATAGTCTAAAGAGAATCGATAGGCGTTATTCTTTAAAGACGGTAGCGAACTTAGGCGAGATTAGAGCTAGTATCCCCTAAGCCGGCTTGAGGGAAGGCTAAGTCTCCGGGCTTAGGTATCGCGGCTATTTAAGGAGAGCCGTAAGCTTTAATGGGACTAGAGGTAGTGTCCATAAGGCCGTTTCCTATAATATCTAACCCGATATTACGCTAGTCGTTATTACAGTATATATCATTTATCATATATAGCAGGGACTAGGCCGAAATACGCTGCGGTAGCGTATAAGGCATCTAGGGGAGAGGCTCGACTCTATTAGTAACTAATGTTGTTTGATCTAGGGGTTTCTATACTCGTTTAAAGGAACTTATACAACTACCCGTTAAGGGAGAGCTCAAGCCCTTGCTTGATGTAGGCTCTAGAGGGAGCTCTAGAGGGAGTTCTAGAGGATAGGCTATATAGAGGCTCGGAGCGAGGCTCAATATCCTACTTAGTACGAGGAACTACCTGATGAACACAGGGGTTAGGCTATCTCGTCTAGATATCTACTTGCGATTCTCTGGTGCATTATTATCATCAGAATCCGTAACAAAAATAGCATCCTCCTTCGCATGTACGTACTATTCAGCTGATGGCCTTTTGTTAACTATATTCGCAAACTGCACTGGTAGCCCCTGGGTAAAGTTCATGCATCCGGGTCCTCCGCCATCTCCTTGCCGGCTGCAGGGACTGTTGCTTGGTTGCCTAGTTCTCGGGGTACCTCTCTCCGTCGTTAGCCGAGCCAAGAGCTTGACAGATGCCGATCAGGTCGAGGTCGTCAGGGGCGAGGCCATAGCCGTGCTTGTCATCGACATGGCCCTCGTGGGAGCGGCTGAACTGCCTGCCACGCAGGGGCTCTTCGAACGCCTTGGAAGGCATTGCTAGATGGGCGGGTGAGGGGTGCGAGAGCCGTGCGGTTATCAGGTCTGTGTCGGGCTGATAGGTTGGTGGGTGATGTTCTGTAGGAAGTGGTGTTAAGATCGGGTACCCTGGATATCCTGATGAGAGTGTTGTGTAAGAGATAAGTTATTTAGGACTGAGTGTAGAGAGATAGATAGCAATCGTCTCTGGTTAGACTATTTACCGCAGGCGATGTTTGGGGGCGGATGTCTGTGGAGTATCTCGTTAAAGAACCTTTGTGATATGGGACAAAGGCCTTTGACAACGCTGCTTTGAGACCAGGCACAGTGAAGGCAGAAGATGGTGTCTCCTTGTGTCGTCGCAGTCGCCGGGTGAAGTTTCCAGAGAAATCGACCGCTGAGCTGAAAGAAATCGGCGTGAAGAACGCAGTACGAGAGCTATGTCGGGATCATGACTATTTTGACCAGACGCAAGAAGTAACGAGTCGGCCCTTCAAAAGTAACGGCGTAGGATACAGTATCGTACGCATTAAGATAGACAGGCAGCTCCAAGAGTAGACGATATTTCTTCATCAGGGGAAAGAATATCTTATCAACCAGGCATCGTCTAGGTGAGATGTCTCTGTTGGGTTAAAGAGAAACAAGCCTGCGACACAACCCAGACACAAAGCTTGGTGGATATTGTTTCCATGGCAGCCTAACTCGATCGTTCAAGATAAAGTCGTGACGCGTCGAGGCCGTTGATGGAGAAGAGGCGGCGAGGTAGTAGTGATAGAGACGCGTTGCAAGACAAGGCCTCGAGATCAAGAAGGTGACGTGGGACATGCCAGGAGAGACTAATCACAAGGGCACACCAAAGCTGGACTGAGGGCCGAGTGACACTGCTGGGCGGGTCTTGGAGGACCTGGTTGATGGAGCATGTACCTCGCAGGTCGCAGAGGCATTTGGCAGAGGCATGCTCGACGAGCTGCAGATCGATGGACGGCACGCATGGCACCCGCGAGACCATCATCTTGGTGACTATCATCCTGGCGAGAGACTATCGTTTGGGCCATCCTCAGCTCACGAGATACTCCAATGACAGAGGATACGCCGCTGCGAGCAGTAGATCAACCGCCTGAGCTGACATGTCAGCCGCTGAGCTAGCATCTTGGCGTGGTCAAGGTGGTTGGCTGAGTGCCCAGATAGTGGACCTTGCTCGTTGGTCGTGGAGTTGACAAGGAGCAGGAGAAAAGACGATGGCTGGGAGACGCGTATATAGATTAGCCAGTACATGGATATTGGTTGAGAGGAGGAGAATCAGATTAGCAGAGAGAAAGACACGCGCAGAGAACATGGCAAAGAAAAGAGTGACTTGTATCCTAGCCCATGTCCAAGTACCAACGATCTACCCCCTCCATAACCCCAGCCTCGTCTAAATATGCCGACCTATGCACTCGCTCCCCTGCAGTAACAGCCACTACGAGGCCGAGACCGGGTGAGAAGACGCCGGGTCTCTCCTCTCCTGTTGTACCTCTCTGACTGCCCTTCGTGACATGTCCTCTTTCCTTGAAACCGCCTGTGACGCGCCGCAACTGCGTCAGTACGCGTCTAGGTCGTCCCCAGCTAAGCGCGTCAACCTCTTCGAAGCGACAGTGTGCCTCGGCCGCTCTGTATACCAGTGCCTCAGCTGCGAGACGCTCCGAAGTCGGCCTCTGGTCGCCGGAGATGATGCCTCGTCTGTGTCTGTTCTGGCGTTGAGGCAGTTGCTGTCGTGCTCTACGAACGAGTGAATGTTGTCGTCATCGTGAGCATCTTCTGGGTTGTTGTCATCGTCGGGGCTTCTTTGCCTACGTCCCTGGTTGTTTCTGAGTCTTTGGCGTCGTCCTATTCCTCCTCCGCCGACTCCTCCACCCACCGACTCCTCTGTCTTCGTCTTCTCCGTCGTCGAGCCGATTCCCCCCTCTCAACCGACCGGCGTCTACTCCCTCACACCCGTAGGATCGCCGTCCCATATCGACCGCAGCTATTCGAGCGTATACTTTGGCTAGTGCCTTATAGTCCGCGGCTGACCTGTAAAGGGATTACGCTGCTCCGACTCGACGAGTATACAGTTATCCCGCAAACGACTCGTTATATATTGCAGCGACGACATTCAAGCCCGCTTGATAACGGCTTGCTCATAGCCCTCGGACCGGTCTATGATGCCGAGCCTCTGCACTAACTTGTTCGTACCCAGCTGTGTAGTCTGACGATGGCTCATCTAGTACCAGGCCGCCATCTACATAAGCGGGATCCCATGGAGCTTCCACTGCGTATCGGTTGCGATCTTGAGGATGCTATGTCCGTGGAAGAGCTAGTTGAGGTTGGTCAGTTCCTGGCCAGGCATAGTATATCAGGGGAGCAGCTCACATCGTCGTCGTTGATCACGGGGACCATGTTTTGTTAGGTCCATGGTCAAGGGCCGCAAAGATGATGGTAGAGGGCTGATATCGACCTTGAGCACCTTGGTGTAGGGACACCGCACAGCAAGCTTCAACCAGAAACTACAGCACACAAGGCTCGAGGGAATAAGAGCCAGGAACAGACAACGGTCGAGCGGTCAAGCCTCTGTTGTTTGGGCTCCCCTACCACCAACATCACTATCAACATCACCACCAATACCAACACCAACACTAACATCGCCACTCCCTCATCTGTGCCTCGTCCACATGATACCCTCGAACCACACAAAGGATAACAACTTCGAGGCCAGCCTCTCGCTCAACACCGAGGACATACAGGGGATCCTCACTTATGAACTGAAACGGGGCAAGCGAGCGTCCAAGGAACGGGACGCCGTGTACAGATACCACAACAAGAAGCAGCTGCAGAGGTTATCTGAGTGGCCTTCTAGAATCGGAACATCTGCTCCCACCACCTTCTCCTCTTCCTGGACTCCCCGCTGGACCTCCTTCTGCCGTCCCAGGGCCTTCCACCTGGCCTCGAGATGCACACAGGGGCGCAATGCCTTCTTTCCTAACCTCAGTCTCGGGCCTTAGCTACTTCAAGACCGAGCATCACTGTTCTGACGCTACTATCAGGCCGTCCAAGAACCTGGCTAAAGAGCTCGCCAAGGACAAAGAGGGTGTTGTCCAGAACCCCGAGACCCGTACCCATTTCTTTGAGCTTTTTCACAAGAACCATCCCGAACGCATGAACCAAGTTGAAGCCGTCTCTGAGTCCTGCTCGCTTCTCCTCCTTAGACACAAGGTCCCTGGCTCACGCGTTCCAGCAGCTCAAGTCCCCAAGCCCGCGTGAACCCCATCGACAAAGCGTAGATCGCCGAGGAACGAGCCAAGCCTACGCACGCCTACGAGCAGCATATGCTGTATGCCACTCGCGCTCTTGAGTAGGAGCGCGAGATTCACCGTTCCACCTCTCTGATGCAGACCCGGCTGGGAATCAGCGACGACTTTGTTGATAATAGTGTAAAGCCCGATAAGAAGTGATGGATATGGATAGACGGTAAAGTCCATTAGATAACCCATGATAGGTCTGTTACCGGGATGAGGGTAGTGCTTGGACTTTAGGACTAGCCAGTAATAGAAGCATTAACGCGCCATGATGCACAAATGAGTGATGGATAACGATGGTACTTATCAACTAAGTGCCAGAGATCGAGACTGCTATGTCCCCCTCTACTCTGCAGTCCATCTATCCACACTGCCACAAGACTCGCCGACCCTACAAGGGTCGCTGACTCTAGTCTATCGCCGTTGTCCGAGACTATCCCTGCCTTTCCCGCACTCTGCCAGCCTCGTCGCCCCAGCTTCCAGCGCTGCAGTGTCAACATATCGTCCCTGAGGCATCTTGTGCCACCAGGAGGCACACCTAGGCATCCAAGGTCTACCTGGGTTATGCAACAGTCTCTGCAGCTGCGTGTGAGTCACTCAACCTGACTGACCGCCTCTTCAGCGTTGGAGGGCTGCACACATTGACGCCGCAGCCTGGTGCCTCCTTGTGGGAAAAAGCCCGAGTGCCTCAAGGGGTTGAATAGAGGAGCCCTGTAGCTTCGTGTCCGTGTCTCTCCCTGGACGGGAGACTCTGAACCTCTACATTATCTTCACTTGCCCTCGGCATTGAGCTGTTATTATAGACGCCCGCTATGTGTTATCAATGCCGCTTCAACAGCCAGGATGTATGCATCTTCACTGCTTGAGACCCCTTTGAACACCACCTAACCAGCTATCTGAATTGCCATTTCTCTCTCAAAGAGGTCTTGCTGACACGATATTAAAGAGCACGGTTCCAGCTAACCAGCGATCCCAGTCCATCGCCGGCGTCAAGGTCGACGACTACCGCGACAGGTACCGCACTAGCAAAGTCTTTCGTCCAAAGCTCTGTCTCGATCTCCAGGCGAAGCTTATAATAGTACTCTATAGCCGCAGCCTTACCGTCAATAACTCTATCTACGGCGACGATAACCTGGTGAAACAGTTCTTTGAATATATCGGTCTTTCTTCCGAGTTTAATAAGGGGTTCTATTTGGTCTTGAGACGTGAGTGAGATACGCCTGGCCTATCTGTCCTACTTCTTACTGAGTTATCGATAGCAAAGCTGATTTGGCAAGCTCGTGGCCTTCTCTAAGAAACTGAGATCTAGGGGGCCTTGATCTGTCTGTCTTAACAATGCCAAGGCCGTGTAGCTTCTATGGAGCACCAACGTCGTTAAGGCTTATCTCTTCAACCCTAAAGCCGCTCGAGAATAAATCCAACACGGCCGGTCATTATCTGCTTCTCGAGGCCGCAAGAGTCAAGATGCAGACGTAGCAGAGCCAAAGCCGGCCAAGTCCAGCCCAAGTCGCTCGGCTGCCTCGCCTTCTACACCCTATACGGTCCCTCGACTTGGATCAGACTCACAAAAGACCTCTCGGGCCTCGCGGCCTCAAGTCGTCTTTCTGGAGTGAATTTCCCCCATCTCGCTCATCGGTAGGCCCATTGTCCAACCGTGCAACTCCGTGACAGCCAGACATCAAAGCAGGGCCCGATGGCCGGGCCTGAGCATGACGATACCGTCTTCGAGAGCGCCTGTCCAGCCATGGTAGATGAGGTGATGGCGGCTTTGCTCGGAGAAGCCGATGGGAAACGGGCTCTTGCTAATGGATGTTTCAAGTACCATGCCATTTGGTGATGTTATTCATGGGATCATGAAGGTGTTGCATGACCGCGTTGTAACTGAAGTTGATTTGTTTCCGCAGTCTTACTGATAGCTCATGGAAAACGCTCTGCAATGAAAATCCTCGACGATATTGATGCCTGCTTCTCATATACATTATACTCTACCAGTGTTGATGCATCAAGGTCCAGTGCTGGCTTCTCAGATAGGTGTCCAAGGCAAGTATTAACACGCATGAGGTCTAGGGTGGCCGGAGAGTCATCACTCCCATCGAGACGGCAAAATATCAAGACACCTATATTCATCAATCTTCATCTGCCTCTGCTCTGCTAGTCTCCTTCGCTTGTCCTAATTCCCACGGCCCAGCTCTCCTATCCATGCCTGACACTAGTCCTACCCAAAACCACATCCACCAAGAAGAAAGAAACCCTTACATCACCCATATTCACTACGGCCATCATCAGGCTCTCACCCGACGTAGCAGTAACCCGTACCTATCTACATGGTATAATAATAGACCTCCATAGCAAGGACACTGAAGATACATGCCAGCCCTTCGGTATCCTCCACACCCTATCCTCGTCCACATAGCTTATCCACCGCCATCTGCTTCTCCTTGACATGGCTCTCATCAGTCTGGAACATGGGCTTGGAGTTGGCCAAGATGGGCACAAAGTGTTTGTGATAGTTGGCGCGAACCTCGTCGTTGAGCAGGATGTTGGCGGCGTCATGTAAGATTGACCACTAATTCTCACCATCACGGCCAAAACGGTGCCCGGTATCCACGCTACTCTGGCCACTCTGTTGTTGCTGATGCCGTCGGTTCACCTTGACAGCCTGCTCTTGGAGCCGAGGAGCAAGCTGGGCAAAGATGGCATCTCGAACCTGATGATACTTGATGCTGCCTGGCGTACTGGACAAGGCTGCGGGGGTGAAAGGGTCGGCCTTGGAGTCGATACCCAGAGTCTCGTGGATGGGTTCAGGGGGGGCAGTCGGGAAGTGAGTGTGGAGGAGGTCGTGGACATCATAGACCTGCTGGCGCCAGGGCTCAAGCTTCGACTTTGGGGACTGGTTGTAGTAGTTCAGGTCAGCATACGCAAGCGTATAAGAGTTTTCACCAGGGAGCACTGCTTATAAGAAGGGCTAGGTTAAGGAGAAGCGTGAACAATGCGGTAGCCAAGACACCCATAGCTGCTAGATATCGAGAGCCTAGCTGCTGCTCGGGGAAGATGAGGGCCTAAATATCCCCGCCGCGTTGTGAATGGACTAGAGGTTTTTATCGTAATCTACTGGCTCGAACGACGGTGGAATGACATCGTGAGAGGAAGTGGGTTGAGTCAGGAGTATCAAGAGACAAGTTCAAGACACAGCAACGATTAGTAGCGGAGACTAGTGTCAGATATACGGTACAGGCTGATGAAAATTCCGAGTGCGCAGCAGCTGAACGTCCCTTTGTATGGCTTGCAAAGTCTGAGACGGCTACAGAAAGGACAGGAGTTGAGAGAATATCGTGGTCAAAGGGACAAAGGCGGGCTCGACGGGGAGAAGGATAGATATATAGACACTTCATCGTAGGGCCAAAGCAGGCATAGTTCTAGACGCATCCAAGAGTCTGTCACTTGCGATAGTCCGCTTTGTACGGGAAACTGACAGAAGGTCCCGGTAGAGACACGACAGGCTTCCATGAGTTATATGCATCGTTCGTAGGCTCGTTCGTGGTGCGTCCACCAGAGCTGTGAGGTTATTGATCTACTGCGAGGGCATCACCGAGCTGTAAACCATATGTCAGAGATGACAAGACGGTCGTAAGCGAGAGAAAACGGCTTTTGCTGAAAAGAGATGCCACCGCCGCCATTAGCTATCACGCGGCGTAGATGGTTGTCATTTATCAAGGTGAGTTATTGGTCAAGCGAAATATCTAAGGAGAGATTGAAAGAGCCATATTCCTTTATTAAAGGCCGAAATCTTGGTTCTATTTGTACGTTCATAAAGGAGCTTTGTAACTCGGGTCAGAGCGCTCTTAACGCATAAAGAACGCTTTTACCGTATAACTAACTGCATTGCTTATGCATCAGCACATAATCCATGCGTCATCCTTTGACCAATCACAAGCGCACAGGGTTATTGCTTGGTCTGACATGATTCATTTGATGTCTTTGTTGAGACCACGACGCGTTCACGGGTTTAGTGAAAAGACCGCCATGGGCCCTGTAGTTGTCATGTAAAGGAAAACATATCAAGAGCGTTATATAACGAGCTGCTGAGACTCTAGTCGAGTTGTCTCCCTTGTCTTTCGTTGCGCGCTGGTTGGTTCAGACCGAGACGTGGTGTTTCTGGCCAAGTCCACGGGTACATACATGGTCCACACATACATGCGCCCATGGGTACCTATGCCATGGGTATTTTATGCCCTCTCAGTCTCAGAGGGTCACGTGTGTCACTCAATCGCGTGGTTGCGACGCGTCTTGACGTAGAACGCGTCTGGTATCTTGACGCGTTTTTTTGCCACAACACCAAGAAATCCACAACATCTATGCAGATTCACTATGTGGTTGCTCGAGGCCTATCTTTTCATTACATTCCCCTTGTTAGATCATTATTCATACTGCATCTGTCAGTTCTCGTGAATGCGCGTCTGCCTTGGCTTCTTTATCGCATATCCAGCCAGGTTTCGTGATGGCTTCAGCCTCCAGCCTTTGCTCCTAGAAAGCTGCTCTATAATGTTCCATACGCCTCACCTTCTCATGTCGTCCGTCGCCTCTCGTGACAAAAGGGCTTCATTTCCAGCCTGTTTCGACTCCTCTTGCTTCTCTAAACTTCACTCATCTCTTCTCTAGGCTACTAGTGATAGGTGCTTAGACCACAAGTCTTTTCGCAAAAACTCTGTACACGTGAATCATTACTTTACTCTTTGTCTGTGCCTTCTTTCACCTTCTATCCTCCTATAATAGCAGCCGTACTTGCCTAGCATCACTATATCCTCGAACCTTCGGCTACGTCGCGAGTCCGACGAAGGTCTTCTTGGTGGCCCTTCTCTCAGACATCTACAGTAGTTGCCCTAGAAGCAGGATATCATGGTATTTATATAACTATACGGGAGCCAGCCCAAGCCCTAGGAGGAGCAACCTCTGCATCGTTAACAACCTCGCCAGTCTCATCTACAGGAACATTATATACGCCTGTTGCCTGATGACCAAGACATAATGAGCCTCTTCAAGGCTCTCTATGGTAATCTACCCTCGGATGACTCAGTACTGCAGCGACGAGAAGCTTGGGGCTATCAGCCCATGAAACAAAGCCGCTTACTTCCCTCAAGTTTACGATCAACAAGGACGGCGTCGATAACACGTATAGCTACGGCTAGAAATAAACCCCTCCTTCCCGCTGATATAAACAGGACCTCTTGAGCACCCATAGCCTGGAATGGAACCACCTGAGCTGGAGCCTCGTCATCAATAGCTTCGTTAAGATCCGGCCCGAGAAATGCGCCAGCCCCGTGAATCGGCCTCCCAGGTATTGTCTCAACAACAGCGTCAACAGCATCTATAGGACCAGGAACGTGCGCCTGAGTCAAAACCTCGTCAAGAGCCTCGTCATGTGGAGGATCATCGTCGTGAAGCCCGTAAGGAAGAGGTTCGCCGTCGAGAGGCGCTTCGTCGTGAAGAGGAAACTCGCCGTCAAGAAGAAGCTCGGCAGGAAGAAGCTCGACATCAAGAAGAGGCTTATATTCAACACAAGGCTCGGCAAGAAGTGAAGGCTCGTCATAGACAGGCCCGTCGTCAAATCGAAGCAGAACAGAAGACCCCCTATAAGGAAGCTCGGCAGGAGGAGACTCGTACCCAATAGGCTCGCCGTCAAGAGGCTGACCAAGAAGAGACTCGCTGCCAAGAAGCTCTCTAACAACAGGCCAAACCTCTCAATAAAGCTCTACTGTTTTCTAATATCATTACCTCTGTCACCGTATGGGCTTCTTCGGTTAAGATGATCTCCCTGGCCGTCATAGTCGTCACTGCCGGCCTTACCTTGACCAAGACGACGAGCTTTATATAAGAGTCTGTCGTTGGTATTGTGCTCTGCTATTCTCTCGTACACTTCCCCTTATCGCCCAATGCCTTACATGGACCTCCTGAGGCCTATCCAGCATATCGACGCGTGGACCCCGGGCCTCTAGGCTGTTGAAGATTTGACCTAGGTCCTGCAGGCCATGTCGTCGCCTGAGCTAGGTACCTTCACGATCCATACCGACGATGGGAGGCTTCTGTAAAAGAGCCATGCTAATCTCCAGCTCTCCATATGGAGCTATCTCAACCCGGCGCGTTATGAGATCCATTGACTGATTCACACCCTCGAGCGTTCCCCAGGGAGCCGTCCCTTGGGCGACAAGGACGTGGAACCTACAATGTTAGAGTATATCCGTGACTACTTATGCCCAAGAGGCCGTCGAGAGCTAGATGCTCGCGGTACAGAGCTACTCAAGACGCTAAAGGAGGCACTCGCGTCTTGAAGCCAGATGCAGCTGGAGATCAGGCATAAGCATCTCCATCTCTCACGGGGTTTGCCACGCGTCCAAGGAGCTCAAGAAGCGCACGAGTCGTGTACAAGAGTCCTCAGAGAGCACACGCCCTGTGCCACCAGCAGCAATCAAGTTCCTTAGACAGGCCGCCGTCGCCTCCGAGAATCTCTGCGGCATGACCGATAACGACGCGAGGCACTTGCGCCAACTCCATGACTAGGTGATATCTAGACTGTCACGGGTCTCTTGCTCTGTCTTTCCTACGCCCGAATCGTGTCTAAAATAGTGCCAAGAGTCTCGAATGCTTGTTCTGCGTACCACTTGGCTCTGTTGAGCATCAGGCTCGCCCTCGCAAGTCCTTCAGCTGCCCCAATATGCCAGATGACCTAGAGCAGACTTCCAAGGAGAGGCCCGGAAACTCAACTTCAAGGATACAAATCTTGTAGGATACCGTGTCCAACGAGTCCAATGCGGCTGATATGCTGGAGACGTCTTCAAGTAGTGAACCAAGCCAGTCGTCAAACTGACGAAATGCGAGCTCGTATGGAGCAGGTGAGCCATCGGCAGCTTCGAGCACGAATTTGAGCTCCCGAAGTGCCTGCTGACCTTGGCTTTGCACGGGACAAGGTCGCGAGAACCTCTCTTTCAAGATAGCCATGGCCAATAGTTATCTGTTAGGGTAGCCTGCGAGAACGGGGAGAACTCTGAGACACTTCTCGAGAAACCGTGGCACTAGATCCCCCAAGTCCAAGCTCAAGTGAGTCTGGAGATCGTATTTGTCCTTGCAAAGCTCGCGACGCTCGCATGTACGCCAAGGTCCTTGAATCAACCTGCTTGGGAGCAAGGAAGCTGATATTGCCAAACTTGGACGTGAAGGTCTCAAAGAAGTTGACAAGATCGAAGCCTGGAGCTTTGATGAACATGTCGAGCAATAAGGCCTGGGCGATACGTTTAAATATGTCTCTGGTAGATGCAAAGTCCCGAAACCCTGTCAGATCCGTGGAAAGCGTCGATAGCTTGACCGACCGCTTCTTTAGAGATTCAGAGCCGGTAGGGGTTTGTCTCTAGGGCGATGTTCTGGTGAACCTATTGAGATAACGGCGAGTCATGGTGTTGCATAAGGACTCGACCCAGACGAGGGACTGGTCCCTAATGATAGACAGAGTTTCCATTACTCTATTCTAGGCGATGCATCCGGCTACAGGTATTTGAGAAGATACCCCTGAAGATGAGTATGATATCAAGTAATACGGCTATCTAGTTCTTTGATCGCATTCCTTGTGGATGATGCGTCTTCTTGGAAATGCCAATGATCCCAGGGACTCTGGTGTTGGACCAAGGATGGCCAATAGATATATCGTAGTAGATTAGATAGCCTCTGGTGCCGGTATCTTTGTTCTGGTAGAGAATGAGGATTAGTGGTTCCTTGGATTTCTCCCACGAGTCTTGGAAGTAGATGTTATAGGGTAGGACTGGGCTAACAGAAGATAGACGTAACTTGAGCCGAAGGAACATATTATTGTCGAGATCTAGAGGCTTATGAACTTGAACACGGCTACCTAAGGGCTTATTTATAGGGGAATGGTCAAGGTTGTATACTTCTTGACGGCGTTGCCCATGGACTTGTGTGATATTGTTAGGCCTGGTGCGTCAGAGAATACGTATTACGGGCAGGAAAGATTTAATCACTGAGATTTAAGAGAATAAAAACAGACTTACGAAGTCTGAGTTTGAAAGTAGAGGAGTTATATTGAGGACAGGATGGTTACTTAGAAAGGGAAAGAAGAACACAGCACTGGCGTTATTGATGAGGGCAGGAGCCTAGGCCCATTATACAACAGAGCACACAGGGCTTATATTTTGTACGACAGTCATAATACCAAATATATCTGCAGTTTCACATATACATAAACCGTTCGGGTGATAAAGGGACTATACATAGTCGGATCTACAGACCTCGGATTTTATAGCCAAGAGAGAGCAAAGGATCCCTCCCTCAAGCAATAGCACGGTTATCGCATAGCGCTTCATCACCCAATGTCACCTGCAAGAGTCTATTCAGCCTTCTAGCATATTCGTCGTAGCAAAATAGGAATTTACTTACCCAAAGTAACAATACTTCATTTTGCTTCGTTTTAGTTATTGCTGATTGCCGCCAAATGAAGACATTATCCAGGCCGCTCGCTCTAGAGGGTAAAAAGACGCCGTTTTAAACTCGTAGAAGAGCCAACAAAGTACCCAAGGAGAGCGAGAAGTAGAAAACATAGCAGGTCTGCTTATAAAAAGCATCTAGACACTCAAGAAGAACTCTACTCGCTAGCGAGTCCGAAGTCTACAAGCTAATAAGGTATTAGACGAGGATTTGGACTTATAGAGAGAATAAAGGCCCTAAGTAAGGACGGTTATTTGGCGGTTTAGGAAGAGAATTTCTAACTCATAGAGTTAGGAGAAACCTAGGAGAGTATCGTCTACAAAGGTCAGTATCACAATAGGTAAAAGGGCTCGAAGGACTAACATAGAGGGTAACTTGTTGTGAGTTAATTGTTAGATCGGATAGGCAAATGAGTTGCCAGAAAACGTGGATGTTCATGTCTTTAGCATAGTCAGCGACCAGACGAAGGAAGATGAGACCTCTCAGAGCTCAGAGGTCAGAGGGGGAAACTTACCTCATGGGATAATAGGTGATTTGAGGTAACTCGGCCGGTTCATTAGATAAGTAGAGCCATGGCTTATAGACGTGGACATGAGTTCGAAGACTGAAGATGGGTCACAGGTGGACGGGAACTTGTGGGTGGAGAGATTGTTTGCAGACCTGGAGAATTAAGCAGAATACGCCGATCCATCTCGGAGATGTTGAAGGGGGGGAAGCATTGGGGAGAGAGGTTCAAAGAACGGGGCAAAGGGAAGAGATGGAAGGTATAGTGTTAGGTAAAGAATAGGCCCTGGAAAAGAGAAAGAATAACGAATATGGAAAATCAAAAGAAGTATCGGATATGTCAGAGTAAAGGAAGAAGACGGATAGACCATAGCAGCGGAGAAGATATAGCGAGGGAGAAAGACAGAAGAAAGACAAGAAAGAATATAGATAACACATAAAATGCACAGGACAAAACAGAAGGGAAGGGTAAGGGAAAGAAACTTACCGCACTCAGTCGACGAAGCCCAATGGCATAAGGATAAGGATTCTCATGGGCAAAACCTAGAGTTGGCGTGGCGAAGACAAAGGACCCAGGACGGATAAAGAGCAACGGAGACGTGGCTAGGGGGAGAGAAGGGTCTATATAGTCGAAGAAGCTGGGAGAGGGAGAGTTTGAGAGTCTGAGCAACTCAATGACCGATAGTCGGCCAGTCTTGACCGCCAGTCGATCCGTCACAGGCGCGGATGAGTGCTCTGCAGGACGCGTTGAGGCTGGTTGCCGCAGTAGTAGTATCCTATATCCACGAAGGCAGACTGAGGGCATCAGTGGCAAGCTGCGGATGGCAAGGTATGTCGTAGGCTCCATGCGAGAGGTTACAAGAGATCGAATAGAGGAGAGACTCTACTGTGGCTAGTCAGCTTGGGCATTTGTGTCTAACCCCGTCACTGTTTACGATTAGGGGTAGGCTTATGGCCGGTTGCTCATCAAGCATAAGGCAAACCACATTATAGTTTCCTTAACAAGTATCGAGCAGGCCATATCGTGGTGAATACAGCAGGTATCACTTTACTTGCTTGATGGAGTATTTGGAGCTCAATGAGAGGTCGCCCTGGTAGTAGAGCTAGGCTTTCTATTGGTATGATGCGCTGTTTGAGGAGTGTTAAGACGGTAGAGAGCCTCTGGGTAGCAATAAGATCTGCTGAGGGACGCCGGAAAGAAAAAGCCGAAGGGCTTATGAGAGGGAGTCGCGGGAAAATACAGGACGACCAATGCAGCATTGATACTTAGAATGGCTTGATGCAGCAGCTTGGCCCTCATCAAACAGGTCCGGCCGCGGAGTCAGGCATCTTCAAGGCGTGGTATACAGGCAAGGGAAAGGCAAACGACAGATATATAGCGTCTGCCAGGAGGGTCCTCGGGAGTTCTTGTCAATATACAGCATGTTTGATGCGTCTGAAGATAGAGAGTCCTCGGTCTTGACAGCAACTTGACTTGACCACCACGCCATGGGCAGATAATTGCCTCGAGGTCAAACACTTGCGTCAAGACTACCCGCGAAGCGTGCAGTGATATGCGCTTTGCTCCATCATCATATAGAGAGTCGTGACCATGGCTCGGCGCGGGGAAAGGCTCCCTGTGTATTAATAGTCGTTAGCACGGCTGCAGTATAGCAAATATGGTGTCTTTATAACCGCAACAACAGGAAGTGTCCTTGTCGGGAGAATGCCGCACTCGACGGGTATATACTATGAATAACCTCATGTCGCAGACGAAATCCGGAGCTTCTCCCCAACGCACTGAGGCACGGAGCACACGCACTCCTGATCCAGAACCTAGTGCCTAGGACAGCATGTTCATCAGAAACAGACGAGCTAGAGGATATGTCCAAGGAGTTCGCCAACACAGTACACGGGGACGTAACGATGTGTACAACTCGCGATGTCGTCGTTGATGTCGTTGAGAAAACGTCGAGGCTATAATGAGGAGGATACTCGTCGTCGACCTTCCTGGCCAACGAGATCATGATCAACACGAGCCAATGGATGCGCTGGTTATTCCTGACATATCTCCCCAAGCTCAGAGGCCTGCAGCTGAAACGAAAGGGGTGTTATGAAGGCCGAGAAGCTACAGAGTCTCCTGCTGAGGGTTTTTTTTGTTGTCTGATGCATGCGTATGGAGAAGCCCCTGATGGTCTCAACAACTAAGAGCCCCTCTATCAGGTCGAGACGGCGGGGAATAGAGACCTGGGAGACGTCTATAGTCTACGGAGTCCAACCTATAAGAGGGGTTACTCCCATCGAAACTCGCTATCTTTCGGCTCCTTACCTGTCCAGCTCCAGACACTCTCCTCTAAGCTTGCTCGATATCAAATCAGTCTACACGTCTACCTCTTCAGCTTGCACTCATCCACGTCCAAGGTCACCACATTAACAACATCATCAGTCCTTTACCACAACCAGCATTACGACATCATGTGCAAAGACTGCGACAACAACGGACCCGATATAAATATTTTGCTGCTTTACCTATCGTCTCCTGTCCTTTCTTTCTGGGTACCGCTCTTGTCGTGACTGGCCTTCTCCTATTCTGGCTCTTCTGGGTTGGCCCGCCTTCCTCCCTCGTCTACCTGTTCCACCGTGTCTTCCCTCAACTTCATCGCGTATCTGAATACTAACACCTGGTCTTCACATATAAGCCATCATCGGGGTCAAGGTCAGCGACTACGCAAACCGCATCAACAAGCGCGAGCGCTTCCGACTCCGCGTGTGCACCTAGATCCTGAGAACCTCGCTCTACTACCTCCGTTCCGACCGAGGCCTGACGCAGTAGCTCTGGAGAGACTGCGGCCTCAGTTTTGCCTGCAAGGACGGTGTGGCTTCGATGCTTCGAGTTAAGATAAAGCGACATGCCCATGTGTCGATTGAAGGCTGATGCCATGATATAGCCCGGTTTGTAGATAAGGCCAAGAGTCTCTTTAATGAGGCTGACCTCTGGGGCGTCTTCAACTCTATCGGTAGGGCCAGAGATCGATGATTGAGCTAGAACTCTGGAGTCTTGAGCCGTCACTTCGTAAAGCTAAAGAGCGTCATCTCGTGGGTCGATGGAATTTGGACGCGCGTAAAGAAGAGGGCGGTAGCTCAGTAGAAGCCGAGAGACGAGCACTGGCTACCGCAAAGGCTCTCGAGGAAGGGGACGAGGCCATTTGATCATGACTGAATTATGGGGGATGGGTGGGATTAAGGAGGAGAGCTGGCCTAAGTTTAAATTGTCGTTGCGATGTACGGTCGGAAGAACCGGAGAGACTGAGAATGGAGTTCAATGGGGCGAGACTGGCGCATGATACACAGGACAGATTTAGATATGATGAGTAAGCAGGACTTGTCAGAATGCAAAAACGATGCGAGGTAGAGCGTGGTGTAGGTGTGTTGATGGTGTTGATAGTGTCGATGTTATTTATACATGAGCAGTACTGATTCTCAAGCCTCGTTGAGGCCTTTGTTGGAGATCAATTCGAGACAAGACTCGGCAATCTATTATTGAATAACAAGTGTTAAGATAATACAAAAGATTAATTCTAATTTTAATAAATAGATATTACTAGATACAACTAGATATAACCAGATATAACCAGATATAACTAGATATAACTAGATATAACTAGATGTGACTTTCTAGTAACTCTCCTGCCTCTTAACTCCGATACTTTTAAAATTCATGTACTCTCTCCCACTCGACCAGTCTTCTTTACTATCCCAGACCCAGGCTTCTGTCGGCCTCGAAGGTATTCTGGGGCCTTTCTCTTAGGCCCTTTGTGGCTATTATGATCAGTCTGCTTGCCATTCGTCCGCACCCTCTTCTTTTGCTTTTGGAGTCGAGAGGAGGCTTCATTCTGCGGCGTTATGTGTAAGCGACAGCTCCTGAAGAACGGGTGAGTCAAGGCCACCTACCAAGAGAGTGAGGTCATTACTAGAGTGTCGATCGTCCAAAGTCAGTGATGTGAGATCAGGCAACGCGTTCGTGGATGTACTCGTGACGAGTTTCGCAGGAACAATCTTCTTCCTTGCGGCAGGACGAGGATGCAGGGGGCGTGTGTTTGTACCGGCAGAATACTCGCTCAGCTTCAGGTTGAACCACTCGCCCGACTCGAGATCGCTCGAGAACCTGCGGCCTGGTTCCCGGATCCAACCAATGGGTACCTTTGCAATGATGCCAAAGTCGATGCTCCTGCGTTGTATCCACTTGATGGTGCCCTTGAACGCAGTGAAGACGACGCGGTCATAGTGGCCCGTTTGGTCCTTTCTGCTAAAGCTGAGGTTGCAATACTTGACCAACTTCCAGAAGAACTCGGGCTGCTTCGAGATCTCATCGGCAAAGCCAGGAATCACATCAGGCGGGTTCTCGTGCTTGTTTGCGTTATCGGCACGGTCGAGGAGAGCATTAAGGATTGCGCCCCGGATCTTGACGCAGAAGTGGACAGTCGGTTTCTTCCCAGTCTGCTCCCTGGCCAGGTAGGATGCCAGAGAGACACCGCAGATCTGCTCAGCCGAGTTTGTCTGACACATACTTGCGACTGTGAGATGGGATGGGCTGGAGACTCGCTGGTGAGGTGGTATATCGTAGTTATCTTGGCGATTTGGGGCTGATCCGATAGCTTGGGTCTGAGGATACTGACTGATGAAAAAGGATTAAGAGAGGTGAACTAAAAAACTGGATGTAGTATAAGAGGACTACTGACCCCGATGCCTGGAGACTTTCGTAGCAATATCAGTTGCTGCTTTGTCTGAAACTATCGACAAAGGCATCATTCATGTCTTTCTAAATCTTTGACAGCGAATAAAGGCGAGATGCATGCTTGTTTCTTTGAGAACAACAAAAAGATTAGTCTGTATCTTCCCTTTGTTGAAAGGTAGGCGAGATGCATCCAAGCAAGAGGCCAGTTTCTTTGTACCCAAAACGTTTGCTCTGTGTATATAGATACCTAGGGATGCCCATCAATCAACTAGATATGTGGTGGCAGCATCAAAAACGTCTCTGACACTCATATTGCACACATGAAAGAACCAACCTCACGACCGATCTCATATGCCCTGGCTGATCTCATATGCCCTGGTCGCCAGTCAGCGATAAAGTATGACGCTGGAAGCGCATCAACGCTTTGAAACCCCCTCCACTCTCAAGAATTTGTACATCGTATGCCTCTCTCACTCGGATCCGACGACGAAGTGGCCTATGCTGACATCCTTTTACATCGATGGCGCGCACATCAGCGTGTGGCCAACAAAGGGATCAAGTAGGTAGCCAGGGAGACGCGTCACGCATCTTGCTGCAGTAGAAGAACCCATCGAAACCTTTGACGAAGGGATCATGATAAAGAGACCAGTGGATTCATGAAATGTTCATTATTTGAAAATCTACTATATAACCAGCTTATCCCTCCGCATCGAACCTTAGCTTGGAAGCTCTATCACAGCTCCCTCGCTAGGGATCTTATCTCCTTCTACCACGCCCGGTCTCTATCTTGCCTGGTTTCTTCTATCTAGCCAAACTACTACTTGACACATAAACATGACTCCGAGCTGCAAAGTTCAGACCCAGCGGGCAGCCAAGCGACCCGATGAGGTTGTTTACCTCACATCGATTCGGAAACAGGTACATGAGGCTTCTCAGAGATGCTACATGAGGCAGAAAAAGAAGGCAAAGAACAACAAGCCTTGGAAATCGAGGCCTAGGCGCTGAACAAGCAGTAAGTCGTTCTGAGAACCTCGGCCCAGTATAGCTCCCTGACTGACTTTCCCAAGATTGACAATTGGGGGCTATGGACACGCGCTGGATTCTTTTGTAACGAAGAGGTAAAGAGGATTTTCTTTTCCATTCCCTTTTTATGTACTGCGGGAGCATATGTCCGTTTTGGAGTAGAAGCATGGAGTTCCGCTCAACGACATTGGATACAGTTTCTAGTGGCAGATAGGACGCATGATAGTAGCTTCTAGGATATGGGAACAGTGATGCCGTGAAGTGAACAAGATGTTGCGTGTTCTTTGAAGTTGTGGCAGCAAAACCTCTAGTGTTAGTAGTAGAAGTAAGTGGGTGTGATGACTCTGTGCACCCCCTGACTTCATGAATCCTCGTAAGAGTGTACCCCAGTGCGTGTGAGAGTAGAGTCACTAGCCGAGAGAGTGAAGGAGGTAATACGCCCTCTTGATATCCACAGATATTGACATGTAGTCACTACATCCACTTTGAACGCGCTGGAAGTCACATCGTAGTTATTGATAGGCTCACACTTGGACCAGCGACTTCGTCTGCACATACGTGTACAGCAGATGAACATACGTTTGGGGTCTACAGATGATACGAGCGAGTGTCGTGCAGTTACTGGTAACCTTTCTGTTCCCTCGGCCTTTGCTATTCTAGACAGCCTCTCTGTAAAAAGGGTTCAGGGCGGCTCTTCGGGCTATTTAACCTGTTCAGCCTGTCAATCGGAGATCCGTTCATCTCAATACCATTCGTGGAGCTAGAAAGGTATCTCGAATATTTTGCAGGTTCGGGCATCTGGGAAGAGGTAAAAGCTATCACATCACTGTCTCCAAGAGATCTTCTTGCGCAGAGACGGGAAGATCCCACCGGTGTCTATCCAGTCAGTCTCTACTGTCCCGAGACAGCCCCATTCTCTCATCTTCTTTTCCCTTCCAGACTCTAATCAGAATCCTGAGCCGCTCGTTCTTTGCAGAGTTCGTAGTCCAGGATTAGAACGCCATCGTCACCTAGAAGTGGCGCCATTTCTCTCTGTCTTGATAACGAGTGGCGCTTCGATGAGCATAACGCTAAAGACGTCCACCCTGCTCACCACAGTAGAGAAGAAAGAGTTGTGTTTCGGTCACGGAGAGCATCAAGGAATCGTTGATACTGGCGGAGCTTGAGCTGTGTCACGGGGTCCCGAGGCATATAGGTACGCTCTTTGGATATCATTGGGCGACAAGAGGTGATTCTAAGCGGTGTTTAGGCTTTGATAGATTGCACTATAGGTGGCATGACGGAGTTGGAGTTGTGCTAGATGGTCTGTTGTTGCCGGTGAGTGGAAGCGGCTGATATAAAGGGTAGGCCGATGTCTAAGGTGGCCTTGTTGAACTGTTTGTATCCACTGATTGACCAAGGCCTGGTGAAAAGATGCCAGTTGACTATTAACTACTGATGGCTTGTAGTTGCCATTGATGGTTCTCTCTCGTTCTCGCTGTTGTTACCGAAAACTTGTGTTTAGTTGTACCAGTATCCAATCTTTCGACTCGGCCAGAGTGCCTTTTCATCTACAGCTATAGAATGACTTGGCCTTCTCGAGCAGACAAGAGGCACTCCGTTTACACGCTGTCGTACGTCACCATGTTGCAGCAAGATGAGCTCTTGTGTGCGATCATTCGGTATCTATTATTGTGTGCTGTACTTCCAAGATTGCACACCTTTGGTAGAGCCCAAATACTCTATCCTATTTGCGACCCCTGGGTCTCTCTCTGTCTTACCAAGATAACCAAATTCATCAGCCTGTCGTGGTTTGTGTGGCAGCTTCAGCATCATTGTGGAAGTCCTTGGACATCCACAACTTTACTATACTGGATCTCTCAGGGAAATCACAACGGTTTTGTTCAGCTGGTGCCAACTTGAATACAAGTAATCAATTAATCAGATACGCCAACAGATTCCAAGGATCAAGTTCCTCTATCCCAAATACAAACCCCAAAAGTCAGCGAAACACCAACAGAAAGATAACGATTAGCAACGCCCCATGCATCGTGAAGCCTCACCTTGAAGAGCTCGCCCACATGTTCATCTCCTCTCGATCAATCTCGGTGAGCTTGGTGAGATGATCACTCCTTGCCTTGTTCAGATTGTCCATGCGTCGACCAAGTTCCTCTGGGCTTGGATTTGATCTGCGCACCTCGCTTTGCACACCATCAGTCCAAGCTTGGATGGAGTTTGGAAATCCCGAGGCCGGACCCATGTATCCCTGAGGCTTTGCGGGAGAATCATCAAGGATGGTCCGCGGTGGGGTAAGGTCTTGTGGATGACTTGTTGGCTGACCGGGAAACAAGGGTACCCTATTGAGTCAGCACAGCACTGAAGAGCTCACAGCAGATGGGTCGAAGGGCATGAGCAAGACGCTGCTTACCGTCTTCCTGGCGACTGATGGAGGTTCGCAGGATGTGCTTGTCGACCAGGCGAGCGGTTGTTCACGCACAACCTTTCGAAAGCAGGTAGCAAAGCCTGCTCGGCACTACCATGAGAGGCTGGTGGAGTCTTGGGAGTATTCCATCTCGAGGCAGCAAGAGATTGGAGCCTCTGGGGAACGGGGGGAGAGTCTGCAGTGTTGGTAGGCAAAGGCGCCCATTGAGCTTCGGCAAGAGATGGCTTTGGACCGCTAGACTTTTCATCCAAGGCTCGACGAAACCAAGAACCGGCTGCTTCGTCATTGGAAAAGTGTTGTCCTCGACTCCATCCATCTCGACCGCGAATGATGGCTCCAAAGCTCACGGCTTTGCGTTCGACACGTTTGACTGTTTCACGGAACCCATGAAAGACCAGGCGATCGTAGTCGGAGGCCTTGCCCTGGCCGAAGTCGAGTTGACACTTTGCCAAGAGCGGCCAGAACGTCGAGGGCTGCTTGACGAGAACATGGGCAATCCTGGGTACTTTCGAGGTCAGGCCCGCTGCTTCAATTGTGCTGTGGCTATCCAGATATCGAAGCATGGTTTGTAGAACGATGCCCTGGATGCCGTCGCAGAATCGAATCACTGGTGTCGTTCCACCGCGCTCTTTTTCAACGTAGTATGACACGGGAATGCCGCAAACATTTTCGCTGCTGTTGCTCACACACATGATGGCAGACTGTGCAACGAGTAAAGGGGCAACAGAAAGTGTGCTACTGGGCGGCTACAGCGGTAATTGAAGTTTGTAGATGTCTGAGTCCAGAGAATAGTTTACAGGATCAAGTTTGGATGAGGATCCGTGGGATTCCTTGGCTATTTATACCAACGCATTATCTGCTTCAATGGTTTCCTAAGAGCTTCAAAGGACGCTGCCTGCTAGTTAGTGCTGGCTTACGATCCTTTGAGCGATAATAAAACAATCTTTGTAGTATATTCTCTTTGTGAACCAAGTCAAGCATCCATTACGCATGCTCCCTTTGGGCGGTGTGCAGGACAAAGACCAGGCAGACACCTTAGTGCCTGTTCTTTGTTTCAGTTGTCTTGGTTGATTATCTGCAGCTGTTGTCTACCTTTAGTAGCGGTCTCTTACCCAAAGGGCTCCGTGGGATTCATCAATCCGTAGATGCCGGCGTTGAGCTTCCATAGAACTCAATCGACTTCAAGACATATACTTTTGCTTGTCAGACTAGGTGGGCTTCTCTAGGCCACATGGCTTTGATGCCATGATTATATCTTCTGGTTCTGTGAGCCTTGTCTTTGGCCCCTATCAACCCTCTCCCCAGATACTATTGCATTTGGCGGACCATCTAGGCAGTAATACTGGCATGCTTTGTCCTCACAGCTCTGAGTAGACAAGATGTTGGGTCATAAAACTTCCAGCGGAGACATAGAGGCAGATGGATGCAAGTTAAATAGGTTGCCATTTTCTAGTATGATGCATTGGTCAGTTCGTCTTAGGTAGTGCCTTGTTTGCACTGTCATTACTACGATCTGCCTATTCTTGTCCGCTATCTGCCACGTAGTAGAGAGGAAGTCTCAGAGCATGGCCTCAGAACTTGAAAGGAGCAACCGTTGTATATTGTGAATGCGGTGCAGCCTTACTTTGGACAGACGACACCTGGTAGTACTTTAAAAGACTGAAGATCCATTGAGCTAGCCTCCTTTTTCATTCTACTATATCTCTGTCCCTTTACATTCACTTTATTCATTGTTAAACTTGTGATAGCCTGCCAAGTCACCAGGCAATAGCCCCTTCATTGTCTATCGACCAAGGTGAATGCCGAGACACTACTATATCTATGAGTTCGCCCGATCGCCTCTTCTTTCTTTCTCTTTCCCTTTTCCTCTCTATCCTCTCCCCGGATGAACTTCTCGACTTATCGAGCCTGCCCAATTCTGGGCAAAGGGGACTTCGATAACTTCTATCTCATAGCCTATTATCATTTACCTACAGAGAGAATTATCGAAAAACTGACTATTCCCTGTCTCAGGTTAACTTGGGTCTTTATGAACAGTGTCTCGTAGCGTCTTGGCGTTCGCCGCAAATTACCCCCTGAGCAAGCCTGTTACATCTTTATAGCATATGCTATTATATATATTCTTGAATTATCGAGCATTCCTAGCCTTAGGTTGACTTTAGTCCTTTCGAGCAGTGTCTCCTATCCTTTTAGCATAGGCTATCATATATATTCTCGAACTATCGAGTATTCCTACCCTTGGGTTAACTTGGGTCTTTTTAAGTAATATCTCCTATCCTTTTAGCAAATGCTATTATTTATATTCTCGAACTATGAAGTATTCCTAGCCTTAGGTTAACTTCGGTTTTTTTAAGTAGTGTTTCCTATTCTTTTAGTATATGCTATTATATATTTTCTCAAATATCGAGTATTCCTAGCTTTAGGTTAACTTAAGTCTTTTAGTACTATCTTATTTCTATTTTAGTATATACTATTACATTTTTGTTAAACCCTTGATTATCCTTAGCTTAAGGTTAGCTTTAGTTTTTATAAGTACTATATTATTTTAGAAATAGTATTAATACTTATTTATAGAGCTTTCTTTTTTAACAAAGAGATTAAGAATACTTATAGCTACTCTATATAGTATCTCCTATAGAATTACTTGCTAGTAACTCTTTATTCTTAC